>CAUYQG010254746.1:0-20792 GCA_963574415.1 Tarsius wallacei
TTTTTCTGGGATACCAATCAGGCATAGGTTTGGTCTCTTAGTATATTCATACATCTCTCATAGGCTTTGTTCTTCCTTTCTGAGATTTCTTTCTATGTTTTTTATAGATTGAGTTAGACTTTCAACTTGTGATCTTTCCATTTTTTGGTGTGTGCTTGTAGAGATATAAATTCCCCTCTTATAACTGTTTTCATGGCATCCCAGAGGTTTTGGTTAGATGTTTCTTCATTTTCATTTGTTTCCAGGAATCTTTTAATTTCTGCTTTGATTTCAGTGTTGACCCAGTAGTTGTTCATCATCATGCTGTTTAGTGTCCATGTCTTTGTGGGCTTTGGGAAAATTTTGCCAGTGTTGATATTTATTTTTATTCCACTGTGCTCTGAGAAGGTGCATGGCAATATTTCAACTTGACTAAATTTGTTTATTCTTGATTTATGGTCAAGGATGTGATAGATCTTGGAGTACATTCCATGTGGTGACAAGTAGAATGTATATTCTGTGGTTGTTGGGTGGAATAATCTGTAGGTATTTATTAAGTTCATTTGGTTGAGTGATTAGTTTAGGTTCTGAATCTCCTTGTTGATTTTTTTTTCCCCTGCTATAATAGTGTTAGAGTCAGTATCTCTTTTTAGTTTATTTAGTTGTTGCTTTATAAATGCTGGTGCTCCCGTGTTGGGTACATATATGTTTAGGACGAATATTTCTTGTTGATGGATTTAATGTTTTATCATTATGTAGTGTCCTTTTGTATCTTTTAAAATTTTTGATAGCTTAAAGGTTGCTTTGTCTGATATTAACATCATGACTCCTGCCTTGCTTTGAGATCCATTTGCCTGGAAACTTGTTTTCCATTCTTTAATTTTGAGTCTATGTGCATCCTTTGTCGTGATGTGTTTCCTGGATGCAGCAAATAATTGGGTTATGGTTTCTTATCCAATTTGCCATTCTGTGTCTTTTCAGTGGTGCATTTAGTCCATTCACATTCAAGCTGATTATTGAAATGTGATTGCTTATTCCTGTCATGAGGTTCTTATAAAGTTTTTTTATTGTTTGTTTGTTTTCTTTTGGCTTTGGGGTTGATGTATGTGTGTGTTCTCAAGTTTCTTGTTGCACTGTATTCTCTGTTGATTCTGTGCTCTGCTGCTCTCTTGGGAAGTGTGTAGTCATTCTTTTTTTTCTTTCTTCTGTGCTTTATACCTTTTTAAGTGTCTCCTGTAGAACTGGTTGAAGCTGCATAATCTCTTAGGGATTGGATGTCTGGGAAGGATTTTAATTCTCCATCACTGATGAAGCTCAGCTTGGTTGGGTAGGAAATTCTTGGTTGGAATTGTTTAACTTTGAGGACTTTGAATATTGGACTCCAGTCCCTTCTTGCTTGTAGTGTTTCTGCCAGTAGGTCTGCTGCTATTCTGATTAGTTTTCCCTGGTAGGTAGTCTGACCTTTCTCTCTTGTTGCCTTTAGGATTTTTTCTTTTGTGCTTACTTTGTGTAGGCAAATTACTATGTGTCTAGTGGTTGGTCTTCTCATTTGATGTCTTGTGGGGGTTCTCTGTATCTCTTGTGTTTGGCTGGTCACATCTCTGGTGAGATAGAGAAAGTTTTCTTGGATTACTTCCTAGAATACTGCTCCAAGGTGTTCTCCATTTCCCTTTCTTTTTCTGGGATACCAATCAGGCATAGGTTTGGTCTCTTAGTATATTCATACATCTCTCATAGGCTTTGTTCTTCCTTTCTGAGATTTCTTTCTATGTTTTTTATAGATTGAGTTAATTCCATGTTCTGGTCTTCAAGTTCTGAGATTCTTTCTTCAGATAGATTAATTCTGCTTTGCATGCTTGGCATCTTGTTATTTATTTCCTGGATGAAATTTTTTAGTGCCAAAATCTCTGTTACAAGTCCTTTCAGTGTTGCATTTTGTCTTTCTTGAGTCTTATTCACTCTTTCCATCAATTCCCAAGTCCCTGTCATATTTTGGGGCCAGTCCTTGGTGACTTCCATTGTTTGGGCTCTGAGGTCTGATTTTTCAGGAGTTTTATCTTTGTTATACTTGAAATTACCTGTGGTCATCCTTTGGTTTTTCCTCATTTGTGACCAATCTCTTGTTTTTCTCTTTAATTCTGTTATTCAGTGTCAGTGGGAGAGGCTTTTTCTTCTGATGTTTGCTCAGCCCTCTATTCTTCCCTGACCCAGGCTCTGGATTTGTTCACTGATCTCTTTGGAGGTCTTCCTCATCCTTTTCTGGCCACACCATTTGTCCCATGGCTTGATCAGGGTAGGGGGTGGGGCACCTGGGACTCAGCACTCATCAGATCCCTCTGAAGTTTGTACTTTCAGGATATTCCCTCTGGGTCATGATCAACCCCTGAATAGTTGATCAACCAGTCACAGAGATTGGGTCTGTTGCTCCATGGTGAGCAAATCAGAGCACTTTCCTGCCCCACCTTCAAGATGGTGGTGGGATCCCTCTCTTGTCCTCTCTGGTGGGACTCTGCCTTTGGGCTCTCTCTGCAGCCCCTGCTGCCAGTGTCTGGCCAGGCACTGAAGTGGTGAGGCAAAGCCTAGAGACAGCAGTCTCTCCTGCTGCAGTGGTGAGGAGGAGCCTGGAGCCAGTCAGATGCAAAAATTCTTAATGTGATTCACAAGTCGAATCCAACAACACATCTCTAGGATCATCCACCATGACCAAGTGGGCTTCATTTCTGGGATGCAGGGCTGCTTCACCGTTTGAAAGATCATAAACATAATTCAGCACATCAACAGATGTAAAATCAAGAACATAATTATAGTATTAGATGCAGAAAAAGCACTCGACAAAATCCAGTATCACTTCTTGATAAAAACTCTTGAACACCTAGGCATAGAAGGTACAGTCCTTAATATAGTAAGAACCATTTATGATGAACCCACAGCCAATATTATGCTCAATGGGAAGAAATTGGAGACTTTCCCCCTGACAACAGGAACTAGACAAGGATGCCCACTCTCACCCCTCCTGTTCAACATAGTGTTGGAAATCCTAGTGAGAACAATCAGGCAAGACAAGAAAATCAGAGGCATCCAAATATGAAAAGAGTAAGTCAAGTTATCCATCTCTGCAGATGATATTGTTCTATATCTTGAAAACCCTAGGGAGTCTGTAAAAAGTCTCCTTGCACTGATAATCAGCTTTGGGAAAGTTTTTGGGTACAAAATCAATGTGCAAAAGACAGTTGCATTTCTATACACCAGCAATAAGCAGACAGAGTGCTACATAAAAAGCACAGTGCCATTCACAATAGCCACAAAAAATGAAATACTGTGGCATCCACCAGAGAAGTTAGAACAACAAGAACTATAAAATGAGGTTAAAGAAATAAAAGATGACACAAACAAATGGAAAAACATTTCCATGCTTTTGGATTGGAAGAATCAATACCGTCAAGATATCCACCAGGGCAATCTACAGATTCAATGCAATGACCATCAAATTACCAACATCATTTTCCTCAGATCTGGAAATAACAATACAGAAATTTATGTGGAAAGAACAAAGAGTATGATAAACCAAAACAATCCTCAGCAAAAGGAACAAAGCAAGAGGTGTCATACTTATAGACTCTAAACTTTCCTACAAAGCTACAGTAGCCAATACAGTCTGGTACTGATACAAGATTAGGAACATAGACCAATGAAAGAGGATGGAGATTCTGGAAGCAAAAACTTGATCTCTCAACCAACTCATCTTCAACAAAGCCATAAATTACAAGTACTGAGGAAAAGAGACCATATTTAGCAAGTGGTTCTGGGAAAACTGGCTGAACACATGCAGAAGTTTGAAATAAGACTCCTACCTATTGCCATATACAAAAATCAACTCTAAATATTAAAGACCTAAACATAAAACCTCAAACTATAAGAATTCTAGAAGAAAACATAGGAAACACTCTTGTGCACATTGGAGTGGGCAACCAACTCTTGATTAAATCCCCCAAAGCAAATGCCATAAAAGGTAAGATAGACAAGTGGGATCTCATCAAACTGAAAAGCTTTTGCACAGCGAAAGAAACCATCAAAATAATGGGAAGACAACCCACAGAATGGGGAAAAAGATTTTCTAATTGTGTATCTGACAAAGGCCTAGCATCCAGCATCTGCAAGAAACTCAAATGACCTGAAAGGAAAAAAACAAACAACCCTATTAAAAAGTGGGCAAAGGACATGAATAGACACTTTTCAAAAGAAGATATTCAAGCAGCCAACAGACACATGAAAAATGCTCAGCCTCACTAATCATCAGAGAAATGCAAATTAAAATCACAATGATATACCACCTAATTCCAGTAAGGATGGGCATCATTAGTAAATTCAAAAACAACAGATGCTGGCAAAGGGTGCAGAGAAAAGGGAATGTTTCTACTCTGTTGATGGGAACACAGACTAGTTCAACCTCTATGGAAAGCAGTGTGGTGATTTCTAAAAGAAATACCTCTCCTGGCAATATACCCAGAGGAACACAAATCATTCTACCAGAAAGACACCTACACACACGCATGTTTATGGCTGCATTATGCACAATAGCACTAACATGGAACCAATGCCACTGCCCATCAAAAGTGGACTGGATAAAGAAAATGTGGCACATAAACACGATGGAATATTATGCACCCATAAAGAAGAAAAAAATCATAGATTTTGCAGCAAATTGTATGGAGTTGGAGACTATCATACTTAGTGATCTATCGCAAAAACAAATAACTGAATACCACATGTTCTCACTCATTAGTAGAACCTCAACATTAGTTACATTAGCATAAGGAAGGGATTGGCAGTCACTGGACACTGCAGGGAGAGGGAGGGAGAAGGGGCATGTAATAACACAAAGGGTACCTAGTCCTAAACCAGGGGAAGTGAGAACCAGTTGGAGGCCCAAACTTTACCTGCACTCAGTCTACTGTGTAGCTAATCCTGACTTGTACTTCATATCTCTAAGATAAGATAAGATATGATAAAATAAACAAAACAAAGAGATTGCAAGTAAACAGCTTAATGTCACACCTAAGGGAGCTGGAATGGCAAGAACAATTAAATCCTAATTCAGTAGAAAAATTCAGATTATTAAGATAAAGTCACAATTGCAGAAAATAGAAGACAAAAATATAATAGAAAGGATCAACAAGACAAAAGGTTGGTTCTTTGAAAGAATAAATAAGATTGACAGACCCCTGACCAGGTTGACTAAAAAAGAAATAAACAAAATTAGAAACAAATAACACAATGTTACAACTGATCTTGAAGAAATTCAAAATATTATCAGAAATTGCTATGAACATCTGTATGCAAATAAACTGAAAATCTAGAGGAAATGGAGGATTTCTTGGCATCATATAATCTCCCAAGGTTGAATCAGGAAAAAACTGAAACCCTAAACAGAGCAATAACAATTCAGGAAACCAACTTAGTTATAAGAAACCTCCCTGCCAAAAAAAAGCCCTAGACCAGATGACTTCTCAGCTGAATTCTACAAGACATACAAGAAAGGGCCGATTCTAATCTTATTGAAAGTAATTCAGGCAATCAAGAAGAAAGGAATTCTCCCTACTTCATTTTTATGAATCTGATATCATCCTGATACCCCCAAACTGGCAAAGACCCAACAAGGATTCTCTTAGTTTAGCTCCCACTTATAAGTGAGCACATGTGGTGTTTGGTTTTCTGTTCCTAAGTTAGTCACTTAGGATAATGTTCTCCAATTCCATTCAAGTTGCTGCAAAAGACAGTATTTCATCATTTTTGATACCTTCAAAGTATTTCATAGTGTATCTATACCACATTTTCATTATGCACTGATCAGTTGATAGGCATTTAGGTCAATTCCACATCTTTGCAGTTGTGAATTGTGCTGTGATGAACATGCAGGTACAGGTGTCTTTGTTATATAATGACCTATGTTCCTTTGGGTAGATACTTAGTAATGGTATTGTTGGATCAAATGGTAAATTTATTTTTAGTTCTTTGAAAAATCTTCATACTGATTTCCATAGAGATTGTACTAATTTACACTCCCACCAACAGTGTATAAGCATTCCCTTTTCTCCACATCCACACCAGCATTTATTGGTTTTTTGCTTTGTTTTGTTTTTTGATAATGGCCATTCTAGGCCGGGTGTGGTAGTTCACACCTATTATCCCAGCACTTTGGGAGGCAGAGGTGAAAGAACTGCCAGAGCCCAGGATTTTGAGACCAGTCTGGACAACTTGGTGAGACCTCATTTCTACAATAAATCAAAAAGTTAGCTGGGCGTGATGACATGAGCTTGTAGTTCCAGCTACTTGGAAGGCTGAGGTGGGAGGATCACCTGAGCCCAGTAGTCGAAGCTGCGGTAGCGTGCCACTGCACTCCAGCCTAGGTAACAGAGACTCCAACTCAAAATAATAATAATGATAATAATAATAATGATAATGATAATGATAATAATGATAATAATAATAACCATTATGACTGGTGTAAGTGGGTAGCTCATTGTGGATTTAATTTGCATTTTCCTGTTAAAGAGTGATATTGAAGATTTTTTCATGTATTTGTTGGCCATTTGTATATCTTCTTTTGAGAGATGCCTGCTCATGTCATTTGCCCTGCTTTTCATGGGGTTATTTGCCTTTTTCTTGCTGGTTTGAACCTTTGTAGATCCTTGATATTAGTCTTTTGTCAGACGTATAGGTTGCAAATATCATCTCCCATTCTGTAGGTTGCCTGTCTGCTCTGTTGATTATTTCTTTTGTTGTGCAGAAGTTTTGTAGTTTAATTAAGTCCCACTTGTTAACTTTTGTTTTCATTGCATTCACTTTTGGGGTTTTAGCCATAAATTCTTTGCCTAGACCAATGTCCAAAAGAGATTTTCCTAGGTTTTCATCTAGGATTTTTGTGGTTTCAGGTCTGACATTTAAGTTTTTGAGTTAATTTTTGTATATAGGGAGAGATAGGGATAAGGTTTCATTTTTCTGCATGTAGCTATCTAATTTTCCCAGCACTATTTGTTGAATAGAGTATCCTTTCCCTGGTGTATGTTTTGCCTGCTTTATCAAAGATCAGTTGGTATTTGGGTTTATTTCTGGATTCTCTATTCTGCTCCATTGGCCCATGTGTCTGCTCTTGTACCTGTACCATGCTGTTTTGGTTACTGCAGCCTTGTAGTATAATTTGAAGTCAGGCAATGTGATACCTCCAGCTTGTTCTTTGTGTTTAGGGTTTCTTTGGCTATTCTGGGTCTTTTTTGGTTGCCTATGAAATTTAGGATTGCTTTTTCTAATTCTGTGAAAAATGACATTGGTAGTTTGATAAGAATGGCATTGAATCTGTAGATTACTTTGGATAATATGGTCATTTTAACAATGTTGATTCTTCCAATCCATGAGCATGGGATGTTTCTCCATTTGTTTGTGTCCTCTACAATTTCTTTCATCAGAGTGTTGCAGTTCTCCTTGTAGAGATCTTTCACCTCCTTTGTTAAATATATTCCTAGGTATTTTAGCCTTTTGACTGCTATTGTAAATGAAATTGAGTTATTGATTTGATTCTCAGCTTGGTCACTTCTGATGTAGAGCTGTGCTACTGATTTGTGTGTGTTCATTTTGTATCCTGAAACGTTACTGAATTCATTTATGAAGTCCAGGAGTCTTCTGGTGGAGTCTTTAGGATTTTCTAGGTATAAGATCATATTGTTGGCATACAGAGATAGTTTCATTTCTTCTTTTCCTATTTGTATACCTCTTATTTCTTTTTCTTGCCTGGCTGCTCTGGCTAGGACTTCCAGTAGTATGTTGAATAGGAGTGGTGAAAGTGAGCATCCTTGCCTTGTTTCAGTTCTGAGGGGGAATGCATTCAACTTTCCTTTGTTCAGGATGACATTGGTTGTGAATTTGTTGTACATGGCTTTCACTATTTTGAGCAATGTTCCCTCTCTGCCTATTTTTCTGAGGGTTGTTATCATAAAGGGATACTGGATTTTATCAAATAATTTTTATGCATCTATTGAAGTGATCATGTGGTTTTTGTTTTACATTCTATTTATGTAGTAGATCACATTTATTGACTTGCATATGTTGAACCACCTTTGCATCCCTGGGATAAAACCCACTTAGAATGGTTTATTATTTTTTTCACAAGCTGTTGAATTGAGTTTGCTAATATTTTGTTGAGGATTTTCATGTCTATGTTCATAAGGGATATTGATCTGTAGTTTTGTTTTTTTATGGGGTCTTTTCCTAGCTTTGGTATCAAAGTTAGGGAGAATTTCCTCCTCTTAAATCTTATGGAATAGCTTCAGTAGAATTGTTCCCAGTTCTTCTTTGAAGGTCTTGTAGTCAGCTGTGAGTACATCAGATCCTGGACTTCATTGTTGTTGTTGAGAGACTTCTAATTACAGTTTCAATCTCGCTACTCATTATTAGTGTGTTCAAGGTTTCTATTTCTCCCTGATTCGAAGTTGGGAGATTGTATGTTTCCAAGAGTTTATCCATTTCCTCTCGATTGTCTAGTTTTTTGCACAGAGGTGTTCATAATAGTTTTGGATGATCTTTTGAATATTCATCGTATCAACTGTAATGCCTCCATTTGCATTTCTGATTGAGCTCATTTGAATCTTCTCTCTCATTTCTTTCTTTTGTATTGTTTATTTATTTATTTATTTAAAAGATGTGGGGTACAATTCAGTGTTAGGTACATAAGTGGTCATCGTACAGGTGAACTTGGGACCTCCCATTGGTTCTCATTTCACCTGGTTTGTGATCAGATATCCTTATTAGTGTTATGTGTTTCCCCCCCCTCCCCTGGCAGTGACCCACTACTGCCAATCCCTTACATGTAGTGTTATGATAAATGTTCATTTCAGAATTAATCTAGCTAGTAGTTATCAATTTTGTTCATCTTTTCAATTAGCCAACTTTTTGTTTCATGGTTCCTTTGTATTTTTTAAATTTCAATTTCATTTAGTTCTGCTCTAATGTTAATAATTTCTTTTCTTCTGCTAGTTTTGGGTTTAGTCTGTTCATGTTTTTCTAGTTCCTTGAGGTGTGATGTTAGGTTGTCAATATGTGATCTTTCAGTCTTATTAATGTAGGCCTTAAGCACAGCTTTGGTTGTATCCCAGAGGTTTTGATAACTTGTTTCATAGTTGTCATTCATTTCAAGGAATTTTAAAATTTCCATCTTGATTTCATCGTTGACTTAAGGATCATTCAGGAGAAGATTGTTTAACTTCCATGTTTTTGTTTGGTTTTGCGAGTTCTTCTTAAAATTAATTTCTAGTTTTATTCCATTGTGGTCTGAGAATGTGCTTGATATGATTTCAATTTTTAAAAATTTATTGAGACTTGACTTGTGGCCCATCATATGGTCTATCTTGAAGAATGTTCCATGTGTTGATGAGAAAACTGTATATTCTGTAGTTTAGGGATGGAATGTTTTATAGATATCTGTTCCATTTGCTCTAATGTCCAGTGTTTCTTTGTTAAATTTCTGCCTTGATGATCTCACTATTGTTGTCAGTAGAGTGTTGAAGCTTCCTAATATTACTGTACTGCTGTATTTCTCTCTCTCTTTTATTGTTTTATAAAACTGGGAGCTCTAGTGTTAAGCACATATGTGTTTTAAATGGTTATGTCTTCTCTTTGCATTGATCCCTTTATCATTATATAATAACCACCTTTGTCTTTTTTAAACCATTCTTAAAAATTATTAAGTAAAATTTTCTTTTTCTTAAAAAAATTTTTTTAATTGTAAAGATGTGGGGTACAATTCAGGATGAGGTATATAAGTGGTCATTGTACAGGCAAAGTTTGGGCCTCCCTATGGTCCCCACTTTGCTTGGTTTGAGATCAGGTACCCTTATTGATGTTATGTGACCCCCTGTCTCCCCGGCAGTGTCCCACTACTGCTAATTCCTTTCTTATAGTATTATTGTAAATATTCAGGATCCACTTATGAGTGAACCACTCTTAATTTAATGTCTGGTTTATCTGATATGAGAATGGCTACTCCTGCTTGTTTGTGTTTTCCATTTGCATGAAATATTTTTCCCACCCCTTTACCTTGAGTTTATAGAAGTCTTTGTGAGTTAAGCGAGTCTCTTGAAGGCAGCAAGTAATTGTGTTGCCTATCTTATCCATTCTGCCAGCCTACATCTTTTTATTGGGGCATTGAGACCATTTACATTGAGTTAATGATTATATGTAAGGTACTATTCCATTCATCACACTGGTTGTTATCTGGTTGCTTTATTTATCTATTTTTCTCTACTATGTTGGTGTTCCATAAGGCCTGTGAGCTTTATGGTTTCCAGTGTTTTTCTACTGGCATATTTCAAACTTTTGTTTCAGTATTTAGAACTCCTTTGAATATTTCTTGTAGAGCTGGTCTAGTGGTGATAAATTCCCTCAGTGTTTGCTTGCCTGGGAATGACTTCATTTCTCCTTCATTTATGAAATTTAGTTTTATGGGATACAAAATCCTTGGCTGACTATTATTCTGTTTGAGGGGATTGAAGATGGGGCCCTAATCCCTTCTGGTTTGTAGGACTTCTACTGAGAATTCTGCTGTTAGTCTGATAGGTATACCTTTGTAAGTTATTTGATCTTTTTGTCTCACTGCTCTTAAAATTCTGTCCTTCACATTAACTTTGCATAAGCAGATGTGGCTTGAAAATGAGCTTTGAAAATGAGCTTGAAAATGAATCTTCTAGGGGTTCTTTGGGCTTCTTTTATCTGGCTGTTTAGATCTCTGGCATAGTCAGGGACGTTTTTCTCTATTACTCCCTCATATAGGTTTTCCAAACCTCTTGCTTTCTCTTCTTCCTCAGGAGCACCTATGATTCTTAGGTTCGGATGTTTTACGTAATTCCACATTTCTTGGAGACTTTGTTCTGTTCTCTTGATTCTTTTTTCTTTATTGTCATCTGATTGAGTTAATTCAAAAGCTTTGTCTTAAAATTCTGAGGTCCTTTCTTCTGCTTGTTCTAATCTCCTGTTAAAACTTTCCACTGCATTTTAGTTATTTATTTTTAATTTTTTAAATAATTTTTTTATTTTAAAGATGTGGGGTACAATTCAGGGTTAGGTATACAAATGTTCATTATGCAAGTGCCCCTGTTGATGAGGTGTGCCCCCCATTCCCCAGCAGTTTCTCACTACTGCCAATCCTGCCCCTGCCCTCCCCTGGCAGTTTCCCACTACTGCCAATCCTTTTCTTATTGTATTATGATAATTGTTCAAGGTCCACTTATAAGTGAGAACATGTGGTCCTCAGTTCTTTGTTTCTGTGATAGGTCACTCAGTGTTATAGATTCTAAGTCCATTCAGGTTGCTGTGAAGGTCATAATTTTGCCATTCTTTATGGCTGCTTAATATTCCATTGTGTATATTTACCACATTTTTTTATCCAGTCCTCTTTTGATGGGCAGCATGGTTGGTTCCATGTTTTTGCTATTGTGAACAATGCTGCAATAGACATACATGTGCAGGTATCTTTTTCATAGAGTGATTTGAGTTCCCCCGGGTATATTCCCAGTAGGGGGATTGCAGGGTTGTATGGAAGGTTGATTTTTAGATCTTTTAGGAATTGCCAAACTGTTTTCCACAGAGGTTGTATTAGTTTACACTCCAACCAACAGTGTGGAAGTGTTCCCTTTTTGCCACATCCTCTCCAGCATCTGTTGTTTTTTAGGTCTGGATGATGACTGGAGTTAGGGGATATCTCAGTGTGGTTTTAATTTGTGTTTTTTTGATGACTATCCACTGCATTTTGTACTTCTCTAAATGATTGTCATTTCCAGAATTTCAGCTTGGTTTTTTAAAGGTTTTTATCTCTTTGGAGAATTCTTCATTCATGTTCTGAACAAATTTTTAAATTTCTTTATGCTAGTTTTCAATTTTCTCCTGAAGTTCATCAATCAATGTTATGAAATCTATGACTGGAATTTAAAAAATTTTATTTTGATTAGGGTTTGTTGCTGAAGAGTTGGTGTGATCTCTTGGGCATGCTGGCAAACTCTGTTTTTTTTCATATTGTAAGAACTATTTTTGTGATTCCTTCTCATTTTGGTGATCTCTGCAGGAGGCTGACATAGGTAATGTATGGTTTCCTTGGTCATATATTGCCTTGGTGTGGTGAGTTTCTCAATTGCCAGCTGTGGTTGTTCTATGCTATTTATCTGAGTGGCTTGGAAAGTGCTGAGGTTTGGGTCAGGCCTTCCCCAAAGTTAGGTATTATATCTGATGTGGTGGGCTGTAATGTTCACCTACCACCAGGAGGTGGCGCTTGTGGGAGAAAGCCATTTGCAAATGCGGTTGAGGACTTACTTCCTGGTGTGTGCTGCTCAAAGAAAATGCCCAGCGATCCTAGGTGAAGGGCGGGGTTCTGGGAATTGCCCAAGTTCTCTCTGTGTTTTTGAGTTTTTGAGGAAAGTGTGGGGGGTGGAAGGAACTTGAGCATCCCAGAAAAGTGCACTCTTGGCTCTCCCAGTGGGGATTAGGAGGGAGTCCCAGGCCATTGGAGTAATGCTGTTGTGCAAGATGGGCACAGAAGAGTTTACCCAGAGAGTAATGTTGCTATGGCAACCAGCCCCACCCAGCTTCCCACCTGGCCTCAGTTTGCCTTGTGAATTTCAAAGTGTAGCTGGCCTCAGGGCCTCAGGTGTTCTCACAGCAACCCACCCCAGCCAGAAACTGTTTGCAACTGAGGAATTTGCCCTCGAGGTCTGTCCCCTCCCAGGCCTGCTAGAAAGCAGCTGTGCTGCCCTCAAGGGTTGAGTTCCTGGGAAATGGTGCTGTGCTGCTAAAGGCTTTTTTCCCCCTGCCCTACTCCACGTGGGGTCCGTAGAGTACGATTGTGGGCAAGGCAGTTTCCCATGAGGGACTGGAGTGGCGCAAGGCCCTGGGGGCCCTCCAAGTCTGCAGCAGGAGCACAGAACTCTTGAATTCCCCTTCACTCACCTTCCCCACTGTGTCCGAAGGCTGCCGGTGGACTGCAATGATACAGGCAACAGTTTGGCTAGTTCTAGTACAGGTTGATGGATTTTTCTCCTTTGCACTCTTTAGTTCCTATTGCTTCTTTGAAGAGTCATGGGGCATGCCATTGGTCTTGTTCCTCTCTGGGTGCTGAAGATACTCTTTCTATTTTGGTTTATTCCATAAACCAAAACTCACTCCAGGTGCCTCACGTTGGCCATCTTATTCCACATTCCCATATGCAAAAATTAACTCAAAATGGATCAAGGACTTAAATTTAAAACCTCAAACTATAAGAATCTTAAGAAAAAACACATAGGCAACACCCTCCTGGACATTGGAGTAGGCAATGAATTCATGGCCACGTCCTCAAAAAGCAAATGCAACAAAAGCTAAGATAGACAAGTAGGCCCTTATCAAACTGAAAAGTTTTTGTACAGCAAAAGAAACCATCAAGAGAATAAAGAGACAACCTACGAAATGGGAAAAAAATATTTGCTAGCTCTGCATCTAACATAGGACTAACATCCAAGATCTAAAAGGAACTCAAATGAATTGAAAGAAAAAAAACGCCCCTAAAAAGTGAGCAAATGCAAAGACACCCTTATGGAACTTGGGTGATCAGACAACCAATTCCTGATCAAAACTTGAAGTGCCCAGACCATAAGAGATAAGATAGATAAGTGGGACCTCATTAAACTGACAAGCTTCTGCAAAGCCAAAGAAACCATCAAGAGAGCAGAGAGACATCCCACAGACCGGAAAAAAATATTTGCCAACTCCATGTCTGACAAAGGCCTAACATCTAGGATCTACAAGGAACTAAAACGTGCTGAAAAGAAAAAAACAAACAGCCCCATTACAAAGTGGGTAAAATATATTAATAGACTTCTCAAAAGAAGACGTACAAGCAGCCAACAGATACATGAAAAAATGTTCAACCTCACTAGTCATCAAGGAGATGCAAATTAAAACTACACTGAGATACCAACTAACTCCAGTCAGAATGACCATCATCAATAACTCAAAAAATAACAGATGCTGGAGAGGATGTAGCGAAAAGGGAACACTTCTACACTGTTGGTGGGAGTGTAAACTAGTACAACCTCTGTGGAAAACAGTGTGGTGATTCCTAAAAGTTCTAAAAATTGACGTTCCATATGACCCCACAATCCCCCTACTGGGAATATACTCAGAAGAACCCAAATCACTCTACAAAAAAGATCCCTGCACATGTATGTTTATTGCAGCATTGTTCACAACAGCAAGAACATGGAACCAATCATGCTGCCCATCAAAAGAGGACTGGATAAAAAAAATGTGGTACATATACACAATGGAATATTACACAGCCAAAAGAAGAACAAAATCATGAACTTTGCAGCAACCTGGATGGAATTAAAGTCTGTAATACTGAGCGATCTTTCACAGAAACAAAGAACTGAGTATCACATGTTCTCACTCATAAGTGGACCTTGAACAACTACCATAATACTATAGGAAAAGGATTGACAGTAGCGGGAAACTGCGTGGGTGGGGGCAGGTGGGATTGACAGTAGTCAGAATCTGCCTGGGGAAGGGTGGGCACACCTCATCAACAAGGGTAGCTGCACAATGAATATTTGTGTACCTCACCCTGAATTGTACTCCACAATTTTAAAATAAAAAAAGTGGGCAAATGATACAAACAGACACTTCTCAAAGAATGACATGCAAGCAGCCAACAAACACATGAAAAAAATGCTCACTCTCACTAATCATCATGGAAATTCAAATCAAAACTACAATGAGATACCACCAGTGTCTCCAGTAAGGACAGCTATCGTTAATAAGTCAAAAAACAACAGGTACTAGTGCAGCTGTAGAGAAAAGGGGACACTTATACACTGTTGGGAATGTAAGCTAGTTCAGCTTCTATGGAAAGCAGTGTGACGATTTCTCAAATAACTAGAAATTGAGCTTCCATATGAACCAGCAATACCTCTCCTGGCAAAACACCCAGAGGAACATAAATTGCTCTACCAAGAAGACACCTGCATATGCATGTTTATTGCAGCACTATTCACAATAGCAAAAACATGAAACCAACCCAGATGCCCATCAAAAGTGGACTGGATAAAGGAAATTTGGTACATATACATGGTGGAATATTATAGCAGTCATAAGGAAGAACAAAATCATGGCCTACACAACAACTTGGATGCAACTGGAGACCATCATATTAAGTGAACTATCACAGAAGCAAAGAACTGAATAGTGCATGTTCTCACTCATAATTGGAACCTGAACATTAATCACAATAGCACAAGGGGGGAATTGGCAGTTGCTGGACACTGCCAGGTGGGGGAGGGGGAACATAACAACACAAAGGGTACCTGGTCCACTATCAGGGGAAGAGAGGGTCAGCTAGAAGCTCAAATTTCACCTGCATGCAACTTACTTATTCAATAAATGCCCACTGTACCTCACAATTCTAAAATTAAAAAAGATAATATGATTGTGTATGCTGATAATAAAAAAGTATTAGAGATAAATTTGGAATGAACAAAGTGACTGGATAGAAAATCAATATACAAACATTCCACCTGTTGAGTGGATAAAACAAACTGGCTTTCCCCTGCTCTTTCCCCACTACAATCAGCATAGAAGAGTTCTATGATCAAATGTGTGGGGGCTTGTCCCCACACACCAAGTAAGCAGTCAATTCTGTGCAGACACCAGCTGAGTGTCCTCCAATTCAATTCAGACACTATCTACCTGGAGATAGTGTCAGATTGCACAGGTTGAGGTCTCAGTACTATAAGACTGCTCCCCAGTTTTGATGCCAATTGCAAGACTCAGGTTGTTTTGCCTCTGCTTCTGACCCACCGGCTACAAATTGGGCTTCCCATGACCCCCCTAGTAAGTTTGCTAGAATGACTCACAGAACTAAAAAAATGCTTGTGTTTAACAGTTTATTAAGCAAGCTATTACAAAGGATGCAGATGAAGAGATACATAGGGTGAGGTATGGAGTAGGGGCAGGGAGCTTCAATGCCCTCTCTGAGTGTGCCACCCTCTAGAAACTTGCACATGTTCAGCTATCTGAAGGGTCTCCAATCCCAGTACTTTTGTTTTTGTATGGAAGTTTCATTACATAGGTATGCTTGATTAAACCATTGGCCATTGGTGATCAACTTAACCTTCAGCCCCTCTCCCCTCCCTGAGGGCTGGGGGTGAACCTGAAAGCCTAACCCTCTAATTCCACATCCTAGAGCTACCAAGGGGCTGCTAGCCATCAGTCAACTCATTAGTATACAAAAAATATATCACTTTGTGGAGAGTCTAAGGATTTTAGGAATTGTATGCCAGAAAACAGGGTCAAAGACCTTATGTATATTTTGCAATATCACACTAGCTCCATCGGAATACAGCGTTTCAAAACAGATACAATTTTCAATGGTATAAAATACCTGGAACACATTTAACAAGAGTTGGGCAAGATTTCTCTGGAGAAAATTGTAAAACATTACTGAAATATTTTAAAGTCAAATATCCAATCTAAAAACAGTTCGCATTGTGGCAGCTTGTCTTCACTAAAACTGATGGCTGCCCTTCACCTATAACATAAACATAACATTTGGGAACATTACTAAGCAGAACTTTATTAAGTGACATAAAAGTCATACAAAGGCTATCACCGTTTTGGTTTTATAAATTTGGACTAAAATCAGAAGCCTAAGAGTACCATTTGGCTTACATTAAGTAAGACCTTTGTAGAGATTTTGAAGACAGACCTCCAATCCTACACATTATCAATATTTTTTCTGGGCAACCCCCTCAGGTCCCCTCCTACTATGAGAGCTTTTCTGTCCTCTCAATAAATTTGCTTTAAAAATATTTTTTCCCAAAGAAACTGTTAAGTATTCAAAAAGGTATTTAAATACTCCACATTAAGTACAAAAATGACCATTCAGATCACATTCTATATTTGTTGCATATTTTTTAAAAGTGTCAAAGTCTAATTTTGCACTTTGACTTTGTTATACATAGTATCAGCTGCTAAAAATCAATTTACATGTGTTTTTAATCACAGTCATTTGGCCAGATGAACAGTACTGTGTCAAAGCTGGTAGCCAGTCTTGCATGTGTAGTAAGGACCATGCATGACTGGGATGCATCTAAACGTCAAGTGCTCCAATTTAACTGGAAAGGCTGTGGAATACAGTTATTCTGCCAAGCCACACTCCATGCCTTCCATTCTTCAAGGGAAATATTTTAGTTTTGTCAATTACCATTGAATAGTGTTCATTTGCAGATTTTAGCCAATGTCAAAAAAGTTAATCTTGCTTTTTTCAAGCCATTTCAAAGAACTATGGAGATTATCATCATCCTGTAAAGTACATTATATTTTACTCCTAAGCAAGGGTAAGGAATCTGAGTATCATGTGCAAGGCTCAAGATGATGCTTAGGACAGAACATTCAGAGTAAAAAATAGTTCCTTTCCGTATCCAGGTAATAAAAGATTGACAATTGCAGTCCTGTCTTTATGGGATGAAAAGAGTCCCTTTACAGTAAGTTTCCTGAAAGAGAGAACAAATAGATAATAACTCTTCTGGTAACGTATTATGGTACACTGACCAGTGTGTATCTGGTAATTAAACATAATCCTGTGAATTAGATGAATTCACTTGCTGAGTTTTCATTTGCGGCATTCCTCTGCTGGGTCTTGGGAGCTTTCATGATAGGCTGATACCTAGGGTATCCTGGGGAGCACTAAACTGAGACTATGCATAGCCACTTTTTGGAGTGTTAGAGAATGAAGAGCAGTAACTGTCATATCTTCCTCTGAATCCATTGGCAAGGGTCCTGTATCCATTCATCAAGGAGCTCCCACAGGACATACCACAGCTATTGTAATAGGGCTGACTGCTATGTGGAAATCCAGTGGACTGCTATGTGGAAATCCAGTGTTCTGCTGAGGAGGCTGCTGGCGGTTACCAATTACTTGATGGTGCTGGTCCTGGGAACCATGGTAAGTGCCAACCACTGTTTGAAGCTGTTCTTGCTGAAGATTTATTTGTTCTGCTTGGCGAGGCTGACTAGAAAAGCTCTGGCTATAGATAGCCTGGTACTGATTTTGCTGTTTTAAAGCTTCTGATTCATTAATGGGAGGGACTGGGGCATTCATATTGAACACCATTTGCATGGACTGGAAGGTAGCTGCAATTACATCAATTCCACTGCAATGTAGAGGTTTGCTCATCCCAGCCTGATACACTTGAGGCTGAGAAGCAGCATGAAGGGATTATGATGCCATAGTCTCGTCTGTATTTAGAAATCATTGCCTAAATTTGATCAGTTAGTTACTTTTGTGGTCACTGATCTGTAGTATGAGAAGGCTGGTACAAGAGTTGAGATGCTGTACACCCCTAACTTGTGGATGGAACCAAAGGAACTTGTGTAGCTTCTGGTTGTACAGAAATTTGACTAGGTTGAGCAAGTCTAGCTTCAGGATGAACTGCAGGGCAAACCAGCTAGGGCATGCCCGAGTTCCGCATTGGATTCACAGGCTGTGTAGAGGCAATGACAGGATCGAATGTCTGGTTTTCAGGGTCCAGCACTGAAACCTGTATGAAATTATAGGGTCCTTGCATCTGTGTCATAAGGTCTTGTACTCATTGCTTTCTCACAAAGGGATCTGCCTGTGCCACTGGATTCAAAGAGGGGGCTCCGGCACTGAAGGGGATGCAGCCTGAGGTTGCTGCTGGAGTGAACTGACCACCTCAACTATTTCAGCTATCAATTCATCTACCTGCTCCTTTTCACCTCGCTGAACTGTACTACTGCCATAAACTGTGTATTTTTATACACAGTTCTGATGGTAGTGGGTGCTGTCAAAGTAGTTTGACTGGAAAACACGCTCAACAATTTCCTTGAGAACTTTACAGGTGGTTCCACAACAGACTTCTTCTTCCCTTCCAGCAAGTCCCACAGGTGAAAGGAGGCATGTTTATACTGCTCATTCAGCCTCAAATTCATGTCCCACTCTGGGCCTATGAGCTTGTCAAACTCATCCAACAATGACAACTCATCTTCAGACAGTATCAGCACTGCATTCAAATTTTGTTTGATTCAAATTTCCACACTGCATCTTCCAGTTTGTCCAAAACATATTGCAGCTCAAGTACAGTTTTATTGTATATATGTATGTATGTATGTATGTATTTTAAAGATGTGGGGTACAATTCAGGATTAGGTAGATAAGTGATCATTGTACAGGTAAAGTTTGGGCTTCCCTATAGTCCCCATTTCACCTGATTTGAGATCAGGTACCCTTATTGATGTTATGTCCCCTCCCCTTCTCTCCCCTGGCAACATCCAGCTACTGCCAAAACCTTTCTTGTAGTGTTATGATAAATGTTCAGGGTCTGCTTATAAGTGAGAACATACGGTACTCTGTTTTTTGTTTCTGTGATAGATCATTGAGTGTGATAGGCTCTAAATCCATCCAAGTTGCTGTGAGGTCCACCTGGGAAGAAGCTGCCAGGAGTGACTGCTGGCTCCAGGCTCTTCCAGTTTCTTTCTTTCTTTTTTTGAGGCAGCGTCTCATTTAGTCACCCAGACTAGAGTGCAGTGGTGTAATTCTGGGTCACTGCAGTCTTGAATTCCTGGTCTCCAGTGACCCTCCCTTCTCAGCCTCCTAAGTAGCTAGGACTATAGGTGCACACCACCATGCCCAGCACCCAGCTAATTTTCTTTTTATTTTTGTAGAGACAAGTTCTCACTATGTTGCTCAGGCTGGTCTTGAACTCCTGGGCTCAAGTGATCCTTCTGCCTTGGCCTCCCAAAATGCTGGGATTACAGACATGAGCCACCATGCCTGGCCTCAAGTACAGTTTTTAAACATTTCTGTTCAGCTTCTTCTTTCATAAACTGCTCTCAATGTGCTGTTTTCTTTATTGTTTTCTGAATATCTTGACTTAATGCCATGAAACTCCTCTGTAATTCTTTTTCAAACTCCAAGTTATTTATGACTTCCTGGTACATAGATAGCATCCAGCTGATCTTGATTACACCTTTTCTCTTTGTTCACTTGATTCTGATAATCATCAAGCTTACCTCTTTTTTCTTCTCCAGGTTCTGTAGCTTCTTGTCGATCACACTGAGGATCTGCTTCATGGCCTCTGTCTGCATGGCACTAGGCCCTCTGGCAGGGTGCTGGGTGGCAGACATGGCGATCCCAGTCCCCACCTTGCTTCCAGAGGCCAAGGGCAGTGGCCCCGATGACCTGCTGTATCTCCTGCTGTGGCTGGTGGCCAGGGGCATCTTCAAGGTGCTTGGTGATGAGAGAAAATGGAAGAAGAACTTGCAGTATATTTTTAAATACACCCTACTTTCTAGTGGTTCAAGGAAATTAAAAGATTGTCCAAGTTAAGAACAGATTTAATTAAATGAACCTATCAAAAAGCAGTTTTAAGTAGAAAGCCAAATTGTATATACTTTTACTAAACATCTAACCAACACACACACAAAAAAGCCTAAGAAACAAAAGGAATTTACAAAAAATTTAATGTTTCAACTTGGAATAATACTCTGAGACCTTTAACAAAAGGGGACATCCCACTGCACATCCCAATCAACGTACTTTATTTCTGAGTTGGAGTCTCACTCTGTTGCCCAGGCTGGAGTGTAGTGACATGATCATTGCTTAATGCAGCCTCAACCTCCAGAGTAGCTGGGACTATAGACATGCAGCACCATGCCAGCTAACTTTTTTATTTTTTGTAGGGAAGAGGTCTCGCTGTGTTGCCTAAGGCTGGTCTTGAACTCCT
>CAUYQG010254750.1:0-21640 GCA_963574415.1 Tarsius wallacei
TACAATAATCAAAACAGCTTGGTATTGGTACAGGAACAGGCATATAGACCAATGGAATAGAATTGAGATTCCAGAAGCAAAACCTCAATTTCTCAACCAACTCATCTTCAACAAAGCCTCCACCACCTACCAATGGGGAGAAGAGAACCTATTCAGGAAATGGTGCTGGGAAAACTGGCTGACCACATGCAGAAGATTGAAGCAGGACCCCTATCTATCCCCATACACAAAAATTAACTCCAAATGGATCAGAGACCTAAATGTAAAAACCTCAAACCATAAGAACCTTAGAAAATGCAGGACATACCCTCATGGCAATTGGAACTGGCATCCAGTTCCTGAACAAAACTCGAAACCCACAGGCCTAATATCCATTATCCACGAGAAAATAAAATGAATACACGAGAAAAATAAATAAATGCAGGTGCTCCTGTGTTGGGTGCATATATGTTTAGGATGGATATTTCTTGTTGGTGGATTGAACTTTTTATCATTATGTAGCATCCTTCCATATCTTTTAAAATTTTTGGTAGCTTAAAGGTTGTTTTGTCTGATATTAAGGTCATGACTCCTGTCTTCTTCTGTGATCTGTTCACCTGGAAATTCATTTTCCATCCTCTAACTTTGAGTCTGCATGTGTCCTTTGTGGTGAGATGAGTTTTCTGGGTGCAATAAATTATTGGGCTTTGTTTTTTTTAATCTAGTTTACCATTCTCTGTCTTTTCAGCTGTGCTTTCACGTTCAAGCTGATTACTGAAACGTTAGTGTTTATCCCTGTTTTGAGGTGCTTATAAAGTTTTGTCTTTGTTTTCTTTTAACTTTTGGGTTGATGTATGTGTGCGTTTTCAAGTTTGTAGTCATTATGTCTTCTCTGTTGATTCTGTGTTATCCTGTTCTCTTGGGAAGTATGTGGTCATTCTTTTTTTTTCTTTCTTTCTTCTGTGCTTAATACCTTTTTAAGCATCTCCTATAAAACTGGTCTGGAAGCTGCATAATCGCTTAGGGATTGGATGTCTGAGAAGGATTTTAATTCTTCCTCGCTGATGAAGCTGAGCTTGACTGGGTAGGAAGTTCTTTGTTGAAATTATTTATCTTTGAGAACTTTGAAAATTGATTTCCCATCCCTTCTAGCTTGTAGTGTTTCTGCTGATAAGTCTGCTGCTATTCTGATTGGTCTTCCCCAATAGGTGGTCTGACCTTTCTCTCTTGCGTCCTTTAAGATTTTTTTCTTTCATACTTTCTTTGTGTAGGTGAGTTACTATGTGTCTAGGGATTGGTCCTCTCATTTGATATCTTGTGGGGGTTCCCTGTATCTCTTGTGTTTGGATGGTCACATATCAAGTGAGATGGGGAAAATTTTCTTGGATTATTTCCTGGAATACTTGCTCCAAGGTGTTCTCCATTTCCCTTTCTTCTTTTGGGATACTAATCAGGTGTGAGTTTGACCTCTTGATATAACCACATGTCTCTTGGAGGCTTTTTTCTTTCTTTCTGAGTTTTCTTTCTATGCTCTTTGCAGATTAGGTTAATTCCATTTTTTTGGTCTTCAAGCTCTGAGATCCTTTTTTCTGCTTGATTAATTCTGCGTTCCATGCTTGTCATTTTGTTATTTATTTCCTAGATGACTTTTTTATGACCAAAATCTCTGTTACAAGTTATTTCATTGTATTGTGTTATCTTTGTTGAGTCTTATTCACTCTTTCTATCCATTCCCTAATCTCTGTTGCATTCTGAGGCCAGCCATTGGCAACTTCCATTGTTTGGACTCTGAGATCTAATTTTTCAGGCATTGTTTCTCTTGTACACTGGGAATTACCTGTGGTCTTCTGTTGATTTTTCCTCATTTGTGACAGATATCTTTCTCTTCTCTTCAGTTTCATTATTCAATGGCAGTGAGAAGGGCTGTGACTTCTGATAGTTGCTCAGCCCTCTACTCTTCCATGATCAGAGCTCTGAATTTGTTCTGTTTTGAAACAGTGCTGGAGGTGGGAAGCTTCGTTGTCTCTTGTAGTTTTCAGAATTGAACAGGGTGGAGGACTTGGAGCCAGAGATCAGAAACTACTTGCAAATCACAATCTTCACTGACTGAGATATGGGTTCTCTGAGATCCACTCCCCACCACCATTCTTTATTATAATGAAATGGGTACATGTGTGTATCCCTTGAGTATAAGATCAAGTAACAACTATGAGAAGAACAGGTGAAAGTAGAATGAAATAGGAAGAACAAAAATAAATAATAAAATAAAAACAAAAGAAGCCAAAGCAATAACATAGAAAAACAAAACAGAAACCAAAGCAAAAAACAAACAAACAATAAAACACACACAATAAACAAAAACCAAAACAAATGAGAAAACAAAACAAACAAAACAACCTCCTCTAATAAAACCCCAAAACAGGAAAACCTAACACACACATGCCCAACACATAATGAAAGAAGAAAAAGGGGGGGGGGATGCAAATCAAACTCTCATATGCACACAAACACACTAAACTAAAAAAAGAGAATAACAACACAAAAAGAAACAAAGATGAACACTCAAACATCTATGTACATATATAGAAAGAAAAGAAACAATGAAAAAAAAAAAGAAAAACGGGGATGCCAATCCCACCCCCTCACATATGCATTCAGGCAAAAAGAAAAACAAGGAAAAAAACTTAAAACAAATTTCTGGGTATTAAGTACCTTTTGCGGCAGGTACTGTAATTGTTTCTCTCAGCTGCTCACAGATAAGCCCCTCTGCTGTCTCCTGTGGAACTGCAGCCACATTCACACCACTCTCGATGCGTGGCCCAGGGAAGGAGGAGTGGGTGGTGGGGGTGGGTGAGGCATCAGTTCTCCCATCCCTCTCTCAGATGGTCAGGGGATCCCTCTGGTGAGGAGTTGCAGGATTGTCTCCTCTCCAGGTACTGGTGGGGGTAGGTGTACCAGACTGTCTTATCCTGGAGTAGAATACTCCCATCATGGCTTATGTCCAGACTCTACCTGAGTTCGTCCCTCTTTGTTGTGCCCCAGCCATATGGGTCTGACCTTCAGAGGATTCTGTACAGGAGGAGGTTGGGCCAGCCCTGGATTCACTGTTGATCTCTTCAGGGGTCTTTCTTGTACTTTCTGGTCACACCCTTTGTCCCATAACTGAATCAGGATAGGGAAGTGGGGTCCTGAGACTCAGCACTCTTCCTGTCCCTCCAAAGTTCATGTTTTCAGGATATTCTCTTGGAGTCACTATCAGTCCTTCAGTAGTTAACTTGCCGGTCACAGAGATGAGATCTGTTGCTCCTTAGTGAATAAGCTGGAGTACTTCCCTGCCCAGTTTTCAAGATGGTGGCAGGGTACCTGTTTCATCTTCAACAGTAAGGCTCTGCTTCTGGCTCCCTCACTGTGCTCTCTCCTCATTCCTTTCTGTCAATGCCTGGCCAGGCACTGAGGTGGTGAGGCAGAGCCTGGAGCCAGCAGTCACTACTGACAGCTTCTTCCCAGGAAGGGCCTTGCTGATTTTTAAAAATGGTGCTCAACTTCTGCACTCCGGGAAGTGCTAGGGATCAAGTGAGTAGCTATGGCACCAGCTGCTTCACCAAGAGAGCTCTGGCCACTTACTCCTGAGTCCCCACTCAGTCAGCCACTCACAGGCCCACAAACTCAAAGACATGTATGCAAATTGTCCATACATGCGCTCACTCAGACTGGGACTCACATAGTCTGACAGGCTCTTCTGCCAACTTCCCCCAACTTTTTTCTCGGTTTCTATATTTACATAAAAATGTTAACACCTACTTTACAGGGTTATTGTATGAATTGAAATGAAATAATTTAAGTTACAGTACAATTGCACGTTAATTGGATTTGATTATTAATTTATTTTCATTTTGGTAACTAGTGATTACTTTAGCTCTCTTTCCAGAATAATTTAATATCAGTAGCTAAACTCATCTAGTTGTTTCTTGAAGCAGGGGTTGACAACCTACATCTAAACGTCTCTACAGACTATATTATGTCTTTGCAGTCTATATGGTCTCTGCCACAATTTTTCAAATCTGTTGTTGCAACAAGAAAATAGCCATAAACAATACATTAATGAATGCACTTAACTAGATGTTTTTTCTTTTTTCTTTTTTGGTTGGAGTCTCACTCTGTCACTCAGGCTGGAGAGCAATGGCATACTCATGGCCACCCAGCGTTGACCTGCTGTGCTCCAGTGATCCTTCCACCTCAGCCTTCCAAGTAGCTGGAACTACAGGTGCACACTACCATGCCTGGCTAATTTTTGATTTATTGTAGACATGAGGTCTCATCAAGCTGTCCGGACTGGTCTCGAACTCGTGGACTCAGGCAATCCACTCGCCTCAGCCTCCCAAAATGCTGGGAATACAGGCTAAGCCACTGAGGCCAGTCAACTAGGTTTTAATAATTCTTTGATTTACCAAAAGAAGTCCATGAGGTTCGATTTGATGTGAAGGACATCGTTTGCTGAGCCTTTTCTTAAAATATGGAAGATGATGTTGCACGAGGAAAAAAAAAAAACACATAGGTTTCAGCTTATTATAGGCCTCGATCATAAATCTAAATCTATTGCTAGTTAGCTCTGCAACCTTCAGCAATTGTATATAACTTTTTTGTTTGCCTCAGTTTCATCATCTGTATAGTATGGGCAATAGTAGTACCCATCTCATAGCATACTTGCAAAAATTAAATGAGATAATTTTCTTTCAAGAATGTAGTCCAGCTGGGCTCGGTGGCTCAGTCTGTAATCCCGCGCTTTGGGAGGCTGAGGTGAGTGAATTGCCTGAGCCCGCGGGTTCGAGACCTGCCTGGGCAACTTGGCGAGACCTCATCTCTACAATAAATCAAAAAATTAGCCGGGTGTGGTAGCGCGTGCCTGTAGTTCCAGCTACTTGGAAGGCTGAGGTGGAAGGATCACCGGAGCCCAGCAGGTAGAGGCTGCGGTAGCCGGGAGCGGCCAGTCTGGGCGACTAAGTGAAACGCCAACTGAAAAAAAAAAAAAAAAGAATGTAGTCCAAAGTGCTACTGACATGTGAAAATTCTTGTATGTATGAATGTATACATTTATTTATGTTGAAGGGGTATTTTTATTGTATTTCTTAGTACCGTCTCTCTACCTCTTCCTCTGGTTTCCCTTCTTCATTCACTCATCCTGGTTGCCATGATCCCATTGCAATTTTTCTACCCATGACATCCCTTGTTAGTGGAGCTACTTTTCTTATTCTCCCCCTTCTGACACACAAACTTATCCTATTTTTCCTAGAAATTAGAAAACCAAAGAGTGGTGGTATGTAAATTGTTGAGATATGTCATGTATGGAAGGAGAATGGAATACTTCATTTGTGTTTGTACAATACAAAAGGTTGTATCTAAAAAGACTTACTCAAAATTGGAGACAAATGTTTTACTTGACTCAAGAAAAACAGAGACTGAAAATGCTTCAAATAAATAACACTCAATTAGCATAATATTACCCTGATCAGCTATTAATCTAGGGTCCTTTGGATAAATTGACCACATGAATGCTACTTTTAAAGCCAGATTATAAATTGAGCATAAATCTTATCAGTACAGTGTCCAAAGATGAATGTGAAACTCTTCAACCAATTTATGCTGGTGTTTATAAATACAGTGTGCTAAAGACAGGAGAATGGGGGACCTGATTTTTTGCTGAGTACATACATGTGTCAGGCACTCTACTAAGATATTTGCCTATGTCTTTTAATTTAATCCTCATGGCTAAATTCTAGCATTAGGATTTTAAAGATGAGGAAACTGAGACTCAGAGAGTTAAAAGTAAATTGATTAATATCACAAGGCTAGTATGTGGTGGAATGTTAATAATATATCTAGGTGTGTACCTCATACTGTTTACCTTTCATTTTCACTGACTTGATTATTTAGTAAAAAGGTCAAAACAATCACATCAGTTTGTTGCTATTACACAGAGTGGAATTTGCACTGTATGAAAATGCCCCTCAAAACATTTTTCTTTTCCCTTAAACTATTGGGATGGATTAGACTTGAAAATTGTACACCCAGATATCAGAAGGTAAACCTTTGTAGGACTTCTGCCACTTTCTCTATGGAGTAAATGGTGATGCTTGAAAGAGTCATTTGCTTTTATGGTTTGGGTTCTGAATAAGGAACTCGCAACCACATTTTCCTCATATCCTTTGAAACTCCAGTAACACTTTTCTGTCTGTTCTAAATTCATGCTCCAGCCTTCCCCAGGAAGAGATCAGTTATCAATGAGTGTTTTATTTGCATGACTAAGGTGTAAATTGAAATAGTGAGAAGATGCTATTATTAAACCTACTTCAATGAAAGGGAAACACTACAAAATTAATTCAAAATTATCTTAAAATTGAACTATTTAAAAAGCATTCCTCCTACTAGCATTAGTAAAATTGCCAGACTCCTTTTCTCATGACAGTCCTCAGGGCATTCAAATAAGTTGCTTTTGGAAAATGCACAGGGATAGGTGTAATCCCACTTACACATCATATCTACAACTGCATATATTTAGAGACACTCATACTTATAATTATGTGTTGTCTTAGTCCATTTAATGTTGCTATAAAATAATACTTGAGACTGAGCAATTTATAAAGAAAATAGGTTTATTGGGCTCACAGTTCTGCAGGTTGTACGAGAAGCAAGGTTCCAGCATCTGCTACTAGTGAGAACTTCATGCTGCTTCCACTAATAGAGGGAAAAAAAGCACTGCTGGCATGTGCAGAGATTATATGGAGAGATGGGATGCCAGGGAGAGCCAGAAGGAGGGTGTCTGGCTCTTTCTAATAACTAGCTCTCTTAGGAACTAATAAAGTAAAAACTCACTCCCAAGGGAGGGCATTAATTGTTTCATGAAGAATCCACCCCCAAGACCCAAACATTCCAATACTATCACACTGGGGATTAAGTTCCAACATGAAATTTGGGGAGGATAAGCATGCAAATTATATCATTCCACCCCCCCCCCATTTTATGTCCTTCTCACACTGAAAAATGCAATCATTACTAACCAATAATCCCTCAAAGCCATAATTTCTTCCAGCGTCAATTCAAAAGTCCACAGTCCAATTTTTTATCTGAAACTCAAGGCCAGCTCCTTCCAGCTATGAGCCTGTAAAATAAAAAAATAAGTCATTTACTTTTAAGATACAATTTTTGTACAAGAATTGGGTGAACGTTTCCATTTCAAAAATAAAAGATAAAAATTTAAAAAAAAAACTGTATCGAAAGAAAGGAATAATATGTCCAACACAAGTCTGAGACCCAGTAGGGCAGATATTAAATTGCAAAGCTCCAAAATAATCTCTTTTTACTTCATGTCTGTCCTCTGGGCACATTGATGTGAGGAGTGATTTCTCAAGGCCTTGAAGAACTTTACCCTAATAACTTTGCTAGACATGGCCTGCATGGCTGCTCTCGCAAGTTGGAGCCTGGTGCCCAGGGCTTTTCTAGGTTGGGACTGCAAGTTGCTGGTGGTGCTATAACTCTGGAATCTGGAGAGTGGTGAAACTGCTCCCACAGATTCATTAAACATTGTCCTACTTGATGGTAATAGGCTCCCCACCCGTGGCACTCAGGATTTCTGGCAGATCCTCTGAAATCTTGGTGGAAGCTGCCAAGGTTCCACCACTCTTGCATTATGGGTACCTGCAGACTTAGCACACAAAGTCAGCAAGGCTTTTGCCTCACACCCTCCAGAGTGGCAGTCTAAGCAATACCCAGGACCATTAGAGACAAGTGGAGCAGTCAGAATGTGGGATGCAGCATTCTAAGGTGGCACAGAACAGTGGTACCCAGGGCCTATCCACAAAACCATTCTGTCCCTCTAGGCCTCTGAACCCAAGATGGGAAGTGTTGCCTCTAATATTTCAAAAACACCTTTAAGGATTTTTTCTCATTGCCTTGACTATTGGCACCTTCTCTTTTTGTCATGTTAATTTGTCTAGCAAGTGGTTGAACCCAGGACACTTGGATTCCTCACATGAAAACAGTCTTTCCTTCTCTACAACAGGACTAGGATAAAAATTTTCCAAATTTTTATTCTCTGCATCCTTTTAAATTATAAATTATTCCTTCAGGCCATTTTTTTTCTGCTGTATCTGATTGTAAACTGTTAAAAGTAACCATAATCTTTTTTGATTTACTGCTTAGAAATGTCTTCCACCAGGTATTCCCAGGTTATCACTGATAAGTTTGGCCCTCAACAAAGCCTTACAACATGGGCATGTGCTCTGAACTCTCTAAACCCATCCATTCTCAGGTTATTTCCCAGTTCCAAAGCTACTTCCACATTTTCAGGTACCTTTGTAGAAACAACCTGCTTCTTTGTACCAATGTTGTGTCTTAGTCGATGTAGTGTTGCTATAAAAGAATACCTGAGGCTGAGTAATTTATAAAGAAAAGAAGTTTATTGGCTTTCAGTTCTGCAGGCAATAAAAGAAACATGACACCAACAGCAGCTTCTGCTGAAGGCTTCAGGCTGCTTCCACTTACAGTTGAAGGCAAATCAGAGCCAGCATTGCACAAATCACATGGTGAAAGGGAAAATCTGAGAAAGTGTGAGGAGAGGCACCAGGCTCTTTTTAACAACCAGTTCTCTCAGGAATTAATAGAGGGCAACTCACTCACCCTCAAGGGAGGGCATTAATCTATTCATGAGGGATCAGTGTCAATGACCCAAATACCATCTACTATTCCCCACCTTTCAAAATTGCTTTACTGGAGATTTGGAGGTGACGAACATCAAAACTACAGCATCTGTTGAAGCCTTTCTTCCTTTGCCTAATTAATCAGCACAAGCCTGGACCATGCATTCAGAGCCTTCTTTCTGTTTCGGTTTTGTCATTATAGATAAGCAAGTGGGTCTTCTTTTGATATTTGTGCCTGCTTATCTCCTTTGACTAATTAGCAATCACCTAAGTGTGACTAAGTAATCGATAGGTACTATTGAACACTACAAGCCTCAATTTGTTAAATGTTCTCATAGGGTTGAATATACATGATGATCAATCATTTCTGAAGATACCTAACCTTGTTTATCTATTTTACTAGCCAAACTAAGCCATGTCTGTTTTACATTTGTAGAGAACTTACAAATAACAATTTTTGATGAAAACAATAATAGCTCATGAATAATATAATACATTGAGGCATGAGGCATCATTTTGTAGCTAAGGTATAATTTTCTTATAAGAATTTTTTTTCACTTTAACAGAAGAAATGTTTGTTTTGTTAGTCTGTTGCACCACCTTTCTAAATAATAAATTATCAAATTATATCAATCAGAGGAGATACTTGTAAGCAAAAACCATATGGTGCCACCATCCGAGACAAACATCAAAAGGAATAGAAACAATATGCTTTGTTTACTATCTTCCTGAGTGCTTTCAGAGAATTATTTCAAGACAAGGCTATAGAAATAAAAAATAATGTTTGTTTAGTTTTAAAACAAAGGAGCACAAAGAAAAACACTTATTGAGATGAGTTACTAAAACCAAGTCTCAACTCCTCTTGACTTCTTTATTTTGAAATTATGATTTGGGTAAATTGGCACAAAAGAAACTACTGAAAAACATTTTATTTTTTAAAATTCTTACTCCATACCTAAATCCCAAAGGTGAGACTATATCACTAGTTCAAGTTTTTGTGGTTGAGTTCACATGGAATAAGTGCAGAGCATATATTTATTTCCAAATAAAACCATGTTATCCACAGAAACAGAATGTGACTTAGAAAGCTATTCGAAAGTAGTAAAATTTCCAGTATAAGTATGTAGTGGGTTAAGTGCAAAGGCAAACATTCACCCAGAAAACCTAACCCTAGTGCCTACTACATTCCAGACATGGTTTCTGTCTACAAGGAACCAATAGCTTAATGGGGAAAAGAGAGAGAAATACTTTCACTGACAAGAAAGAAAAATACATTTGAAAACCTATTTAATCCTTATCTATTCATTTTCTCCAAAGTTTCAGGCACTCTGCTAGATGCTGCAATACAGACATGCCTTTATTTATAAAAAGACTATACTCTGTTGAAATGAAGCAAACATGTAAACATAACATAAAACTCAACATAACACATGCTCTATTACAGAATTTATGGAACAGTAAGGTTTACAAAAGCTTCATGTACCCCTGATCACCAAACTCATCCCAATACATTTACACCTTCAGAGGGGACAGTACATTATCTGTACTGAAAAGAGTTTTCACTTCTTATATTTGTCTGAACTACTTTTGTATGCATATATATGTCAAGTAAAATATAATCATGCCTTGACTTGGTCTTCCACTTCACTTTACTATAATCAAGCAGTTAGATCTCTTTTTTTTCTTTCCTTCTTGATCTTCTATACAATAGTCTGAATCCCTCTCACCCAAATTTATAGGGTGAAATCCTAACCTCAAAGGTGGTAGTGTTAGGAAGTGACTTTGTGATAAAGTCATGGGAGCAGAGCCTCATTAAGAGGATTAGCGATAAAAGAGACTCAAAAGAGAACTTTCACTCCTTTTACCATGTGAGAACATAGCATAAAGGTGCCATTTACGAACCAGAAAATAGGCCTTCACTAGAAACAAACTCTACCTTTATCGTGGACTTCTCAGCCTCCAGTACTGTAACAAATAATTTTCTATTGTTTATAACTTACCCAATTTATAATATTTTGTTATAGAAGCCTGAAAAAACTAAGACAGTCTCTAAACTGTATTCTGTGCAATTACTCTCAGTCAAGTCTCTGCTTGAGCTCTACAGTAACACATTCACATATGGTAAAGCCTTTTGTCATACACCTCCACTGCTTCTCTCTCTCAACAAAATCTGGGAAATACAAGACCAAGACAGCTTTCTTACATGAAGCTAAAATTTTTCCTCGAATATCTGCTGTTTCCTTCAATGTGTTTCTGGTTCTGTTCATGTTATTGTCATAAATTTAATATCTAACTATCAACTATCTAATAGATGATAAAATACTTTGTGTCTAGAAATGTTTTTCTTTCATTTTTAAACATATTGCCACTCAGAGGAATAGGTGAGTTCTCTATGATATGTATAGACAGACTGCCAGCAGAGTTCCACATACAGAAAATGAATAGTACTTAAATCAGAAAAAAATAGGCATTTTTTATTATTATAAGATAGGGCATGCAGATTATTCTACATCTGATGCAAACTATATGGAACTCATTTACAGTATATGAAGACATTAAAAAATGTTGCTGTCATTTTGAGTTATATTCATGTACAAAATCTCGTTCTGGATGTTACCTTGGAAGAAAAAAAATTCTCATTTCAAGTTGAGATACATTATCCTTGAACCTAATTTTTCAGCCATGTAGTGGTCCTTCTGTTTCCTTTTTAGATCATATTACTAAGCAAGTTATTTATGATTTGGGTAAAATGCAAAAATGGTTTTAACATATCAGAGGAGCATCAGTTGGGAATTACTTATCCTAGTTAAAATTACATGCTGTGTTTGACCTTCTTCATTTTTAATGACAACTTTAAGTAGTTTATTTTCTGAAATTTTCGACGAGTTTATTTAAAGAACTCAATGCATTGCCCTGTCATGGTAATCTCAAGAAAGAAGTCACTTAAAAGCTTTCATCCCTTGGAATAAATACAACAGTTAGCATGATATGCTATAATCCCCAAAGTAACAGGCAAAGGAAGAAGGACAACACTACAAACAACATACGTCTTAGCTAATTTTCATAAATTGTAGATTAAAATTAAGAGTATTAGTATAGCTCCAAGGCTAAATGATAAGCATCTGGATAGTCGGAGTTACACATTTTTTGTTTGTTTTTTGCTTTCTATTTATAAATGGTTTATTTATGAATAAGTACTGAGGAATAGTTATCTGTGTGGTTTTTTTATCTAATTTTAAAGATGTGGGGTACAATTCAGGGTTAGGTATGCAAATTCTCATTATGCAGGTACCCTTGTTGATGAGGTGTGCTCCTCCCTCCCTTGGTCATTTCCCTCAACTGCCAATACTATCTCCCTTCCTCCTGTCAGTTTCCCACTACTGACAATCCCTTTCTTATAGTATTATGACAATTGTTCAAGGTCTGTGTATGAGTGAGAAAATATGGTATTCTGTTCTTTTTTTCTATAGTAGATCACTGAGTATGACTGACTCTAAATCCATCCGGGTTGCTGCAAAGTCCATATGTTTGTCCTTCTTTATGACTGAATAATATTGCATTTGGTATATGTATCACCTTTTTTTAATCCAGTCTAGCTTTGATGGGCAGCATGCTGGGTTCCATGTTTTTGCTATTGTGAATAGAGCTGCAATAAATATGCATGTGAAGGTATCCTTTTGGTAGAAGGACCTGAGTTCCTCTGGATATATTCCCTATAGGGGGATTGCTGGGTCATATGGAAGGCCAATTACTACTTCTTTCAGAAATTGCCATACTGTCTTCTAAAGAGGTTGCATTACTTTGCATTCCCACCAGCAGTGTAGAAGTGTTCCTTTTTCTCAGCATTCTCACCAGCATGTGTTGTTGTTTGTTTGTTTTATTAATGATGGCCATTCTTACTAGGGTTAGGTGGTATCTCATTTCTCTGATTAGTGAGGCTGAGCATTTTTTCATGTGTCTGTTGGCTGCCTGTATATCTTATTTCAAGAAATGTCCATTCATGTTTTTTGCCCACTTTTTAATGGGGCTGTTTGTTTTTTTTTCCTTTTGGCACATTTGAGTTCCTTGTTAGGCCTTTGTTAGATATACAGTTGGCAAATATATTTTCCCATTCTGTGGGCTGTCTCCCTGCTCTCTTGATGGTTTCTTTTGCTTTGTAGAAGCTCGGCAGTTTGATTACGTCCCACTTGTTTATCTTATTTCTTATGGTATGGGCACTTAGGGTTTTGCTCAGGAATTGGTTGCCGGTTCCAATTTCCATAAGGGTGTCTCCTGTGTTTTCTAAGATTCTTATAGTTTGAGGTTTTGTGTTTAGGTCTTTGATTCATGTAGAGTTAATTTTTGTGTATGGTGATAAAAAGGGTTCCTGTTTCATTCTTCTGCATGCTGTCAGCCAATTTTCCCAGTACTATTTACTGAATAGGTTCTCCTTTCCCCAGTGGTCGTTACTGGAGGTTTTGTCACAGATGAGTTGGTTGAGAAATTAAGGCTTTGCGTCTGGAATCTCCATCCTGTTTCATTAGTTCGTATGCCTGTTCTTGTACCAATACCAGGCTGTTTTGACTATTGTAGCCTTATAGTAAAGTTTGAAATCTGGAGTGTGATACCTCCTACTTTGTTTCTTTGCTGAGGAATGTTTTGTTTATTTGTGGTCATTTATGTTTCCATATGAATTTCTGTATTGTTATTTCCAGGTCTGAGAAGAATGATGCTGATAATTTAATGGATATTGTGTTGAATCTGTAGATTGCCTTTCGTAGGATGGACATTTTAACAATGTTGGTTCTTCCTAGCCATGAGCATGCAATATTTTTCCATTTGTTTGTGTCTTTTTGGATTTCATTGAGCAGTGTTTTGTAGTTCTCATTGGAAAGTTCTTTCACTTCTCTGGTTAGGAAGATGTCGAGGCATTTCATTTTGTTTGTGTGTGTTCCTGGCTATTGTGAATAGGATTGTGCTTTTTATTTGGTTCCTTCCCTGCTTGAGAAGTTATACTTAATCATCATTTTTATGTCTCCTTTCCACTAGTTCCTATTAAAAGGGTCTGGTTCTGTATTACCATCTTATATTTATAGTAGAACATATTATACTCAAAAGTGTAGGCCTCCAGAACTACAACCTGATATTCTTCCCTTATATCTCAATATGTAGTTTCCAGAAAAATAATAGTAAACTCAGAAAGGTTCAGAAATCTTTAAGGTTGGAATTGCCTGTAGCTCAGCTGTGGATGGTGGAAAAAGTGACGTGTGTGTGTGTGTGTGTGTGTGTGTGTGTGTGTGTGATACAAGGCACGTATCCTCTTGAATATCAGCATTTTCTCTCTCCTATATAACTATAGACTATAGACTAGAGTCTTAATAAAATGTATAGTTAATTCATATCTGTAAAATTAGTGTGGTATAGATAATTGCTCAGTGCATTATTACATTCTTATAGCATTTTTATGTATTATACCTTTGTGTGTGACTGAAAGCATCGGTGTGGGCAACTTATCTTATTCTATCTAGTCAGCAAATGGATAGAATCTCAATGGAAAGTGATTGCTTTCTGGCTAAATTAAAAAGTAATGTGAAGAGAAACTCATTTTTTCTCACAGCCTCAGAGTACTACAAATTATTTTACATTGTAGTAATAATATTTATTATTGCTAATATAAAAAGATAAGTAACATAGGAAACCAAGGTTTAAAATAAATTAGGCAAGTTCAGTAAATTATTTTATTTTTATTGTGTATCCATTTGTTTAGAGAATAAGTATTTGCTTACTTATTTTTTATGAATATCATGCTATATGTAGCAAATCCATTAGGCTGATAAAGGACAGTAGTGATTGCCACCAAGGAAATCCAGTGAGAGAGTTAACAATGGGCTTTAAAACTATAATACATGATATAAGAAAATACCATAAACGAGCTACAGAATTCAGAAGGACCTAGCACTTATAGTTGATGGGCTCAAGAAGGGGGCTCATGAAGGAAATGGTTTTTGGCACAGCACTAATTCATAGATCAGATTGATAAATTCCAGGCCTGGGCATAAGTTTTCCATATAACGGCTACTGGGAGAACATGGGATGATGATCACTTAAGACGCAAATAAATTGTACAAATTCTTGAAGACCAAGCTAAGGAAATTCGAGTTACAAATATCTTGTATATTTAATAGCATAAGAAATATAATTGAGATGCCTTGGATATACTCTAAACCGTTCCTTTTTCAGCAGATAGTGGACTTTTTGGAAACAAAAACATGGTCATGCCACTCTTCTGCTTATTTTTCACTAGGTTCTTTGGCAAAAAAAAGTTAAATTTTTAACATGCATAGATCCTCATGACCTAACTATTACCTTTCTTTGCAACTTCAAATCTATGGACTTCAAATCTGCTTTCTGAATTTCCTCCAGGCTGGAATTCTTGCTTGTACAGAAAATATACCTTACCATTTCCCACATCTATGCCTTTTCATATTCTTTTCTTCTTTGGAATATTCTTTCCACTAAACTTTGACTAGCTTACTCTAACTCATGCTTCAGAGCTCAGATAAAATATCACTTTCCTGATACTTCTGACTACATCTGCTATAAACCCTCATCTACTCTCTTAACAAATTTTGCTCATAATGCTTACCACAGTTTTTGATAATTAAATGATCCCACAAATAAAAGACTTACATTTACTAAACAATCATTATGTTCAGACACTATGCTAATGTTCAATGAATGTTTGCTAAATGGATGCATGAAAGAATGAATACATTAATCAATGAAGCTAGACAAGAAATATAAATGAACAACTCAGATTTTATCCAGTTTTAAGTTCATATTTTCTTTTTATCTCCAAATTATAATAATATCTGTACATAAGACTGCTGGAAGTTCTAGCTTGCCCCTCGAATATACAGGGATGTTCAGGAAATTCTAATGTGTTCATTAATCATTCCTTGATGATACCCAGGAGAAAGCTATTATGATAATGGATAATAATAGCCAAAATTTATTGACTCATTATCATGTGCAAAGAATCATTTAAATATACTTCATATATGTTTGTATGTATGCATAAAACATCTTTGCATGCCTATACATCTCTGTGTGTTTCCATGTGTGCATATGTACACTTATTTAGCACTCACAGCATCTCAGTGAGATAATTCAGTGTCACTTATATGTTACAAAAGTGGAAACCAAGACACAGATTAGGTAAATAACATCCTCAAGGTCTGTGTGTGTTGGAACTAAAGAGTTGGAAACTGGAAAGGGCAGCTCCCACAAGAGTCTCTCTACAAGGGTTTCCTACTGTTCTTCTTTTTCTGGGCTACTGGTATACTACCATATTGTTGGGACCATTTTATGTCCTCTGAACAGAAGTACTGTTGGATAACATGTCTCCTGAAAATAGGGTTGCCAAAAAAGTACAAGGTGCCCATTTAAACTTGAATTTAAAATAAATAATAAATATTTTAAAAAATAAGTATATTTGAAATATGGCACAAAACATATGCTAAAAATAAAAGTTTTTATTTAATGTGAAATTCAAATTTAACTGAGCACCCAATACTCTTATTTGCTAAATCTGGAAACCCTACTGAACAAAAATTCACCTTCTTCACTTCCTAAAGTCTGGAGTAAGGAGACAGTTTTCTGTTTTCTCTGTCATACACCTCATTCTCAACTTCGTATTTCTTATCTTAGCAGACTGTACGTAACTATTTTTGACCCTTGTATATGCTTAGCAGGTCCATTCTAAGTGAGTTTCTACCTTCTTTTATATGGCACAGCATATTTTTTTTCTCTTAAGCTTAACTCATTTAATACCACATATATAAACACCTTCTCATGTCTTCTATGCCTACACCCTTCTCTCTCTCTTTCCCAAGCCCATGTCATTCCCTCATCTCCTAACATGTTGAAACTTATAAGGATTAAAAAAATAAAAATGATAGTTTCTCAGTTCAATTGGATTCCTCACTAGAGAACATGTTTTTTAATTTCCATTCATTTTTCCCTACCTAATTTTGAGCACCTGTTTATTTAGATAGTTGACATTCAGTAAAGATTGCCAAATTTTATGTTTGCTCATAACATCATTGGCTATTAAGGTAGCATATTTCTCTCATGGAAGAAAAAGTGTGGCAGGGAGGGGAAGAGCAAGCCACATATTAGTTTCCAGTCTGGTGAATATTCACGTGCCATGAGTGTGTACTTTGCATAGATTTGCAAACAATCAGAGCTAGAAGGGTCATCAAAGTTGCACTAATGTCATTCTTTATTGAATCCAGACAACACATAACTGAAGCTCACAAAGAAAAAGTGAATTTCATGAAAAAAACACAGGATTATACACACACACACACACACACACATAATCATTAAACTGTGTCATCAGAACAAAGTGCTGGGGTGGAATCACTGTATGAATCTGAGCTCCAATCCTTTATAACTGCATGTTACTTGAGAAGTCATTCATCCTTCCGGCACTTTAACTTATTTGTCTCTGAAATGGAGATAATGATATTGAGCCATCTACTTCACAGAATTGCTTTAAGGATTAAATGAAATTACGTAGGTGACAGTCCTCTGCAAATTGTCAAGTGATATGTGAATACAAAAAAAGTATAATTTTAACAATTCTTATTGCAACAAGTAGTGAAGTTGGTGCATTTGAGGTGACCATTTTTCTCTGGGTTAATTCAGAGTCAGTGATCCAGCCCTTTGTTGAAGCTTTCTGTTCCAGATAAGGGTTATTGTTAAAAAAAATGATTTAGCACAGCTGCTCTGATCATCTGCAGTCATTAAAAAGATTAGAAGTTTTTTTTCTTCCCTGTCCTAATAATAACGTATTAGTCTTAGCCTTCTGACCAAATTCCAGTCTCAGTAATCGTCTTCCTCTTTACTATTCCTTAATGGGGTTCAAAAGGTTAATTACTTGTTTGCAAAATACTAAAGTACTTAATGGAGGTAATCTAGCTAGACAATATCTAAATGTTGAACTTTGGTGAATAACTACATAGATAGTTGATATAAGGAGCTAAAGAACTGACAATTTCCATTAATAAAAGGTGATTTAAAAATAAAATCAACCTTCATTTGCCTAAGATATCTTTATTGCAAACAGTGATATAGCAACATTTAAGACTGAGAAACATTTTTTGGTAAGGTGGCTTAAAACTGTCAACACAAAAATAATAAATATTATTTTTAATATGAAATAAAATATCACATTTTGCTTGGAAATAAAATACATTTTTAGATGGGTAAGGCAGTAATTTGTATTGACTTAAATGGCAAACCATATTAGGACCCTGATACAGCTTCACAGACAGGAATGGGTTTGTATAGTTATGCACAATTACATTCTACTGAAAGCTATTTTTTACAGATATTAGTTTGACTCATTAAATGAAGGTTAATTTACATTATACACATAAATTATTATATTTTCATATCTATAGCTATTGAAAAGCAGTATATTCTTCTCTTTTATGCATTTGGTCGATTTTGTTTGCTTATTTTCCAATGCATTTTTAAAAGGTGGAAGTGAAGGTTAGACTAGCTAAAATAAAGTAAGATCGGGTAATTGGTATGTGAATCTTTCAGTATATTGCAGATAGTATGTATATAATGCATCTTTTTACTGTTACCTTTATACATATTTCTGGTTTATCACTTCGTTTTTCCTGCAGTGATGACCCTGTAATTTTATTTGAGTGGAGAGAGGAAAGTAGCTAATTGAATAAGACTAAAGTGAAAATTGATTCTATGTATTTCCATAGAAGATTTATACAAATTTAACAAAATAAAATCTATAATATAATTAGAAAAATGGAAAATAAAAATATGCTAACCACAAATTCAGTTGTGTTTCTTGACAGCCATAGAAAAAAGAAAACAAGATGGATCCAAAAGATCCTTTTAAAGGAAAGAAGACATGTTAACATTTCTCTAGGGATACAGTTTTTTCCAGCATTAAATTCAAAAAGAACTGGCTTATTGGGTGCTTGATATAGAGAGACTCTGAGTAATATAAAATAAATCGTCCTCAACAATGATGATATAAGGGCAAAAAGACAGTTGGAATCCACATAGCTCTTACTCTAACTGCCATTGATAAGCACAGTTGAAACTAAAATACTTGCTCCTCTGACAAAGGACTGGTCAAATCATGCAAATTTCTGGTGATTTTACTTGTTTTCAGTACAGGACTTTAAGCATCAAGTGTAATAAACATGGAATTTATGGCACTTAAAATACTTTCCTTAATACATTTTAAATCAGGAGAAATACTTGAGTATATTTTTAAATTAAATTATGACACTCTTAAGGGAACTATGCTTATTCTAGGCAAAATTTATAATATATATGGAGCCATCTCCATAGTCATTTAAAATCTCATAAATGAGGCATGTCTACCTTTACCTAGTGAAATCACTTTTAGAAATAACTATCACAAGCTGACATTTCCCCAAGACCCCAAGGAACAATCAACCCACTTAGAACAGGTGTCCATTAAGCCAATGGCTCACGGCCAAACTTCTGGAAAGAGATGTCAGTTTTTACTGTCTTCCTTTTCTCAACTCCCACTCACTTCACTCCTAAATTCAAATTAAGCCAGTTCTTCACTACAACACCAAAACTGTTCTTGATAAAGGCACTGATTATCTGTTTTGTTAAATTCAGTGGATACTTTTCACGTCATCATTCTTTCTTTATTCATTCAACAAATACCTGTTGATTGCCAGCCATGTGTCAGGCACTCTCTTTATGGATAGAAAGATGGATGTTAAATAATGTAATTTCAATGATTATATGTGTAATGAATAAAAAGAACAGGGTATTATGAAAGTATATAATACAGGACATCACTGAATCATAGGGAATCAATTGACCTCTCTGCAGTATTTGGCCTCTGTGAAAGTATACTTCCCTGTTTTTTTCTTTCTTCTTTATTGACTGTTCTTTTTGTTTTCTTGCTAATAACACCTTTTCTGCATGACCTTTAAATATTTGCTAAGGACTGTCATGGTTTACACAGGGAAGTTCTAGTTTATGCTTGCCATCCTAGCATAACTATCAGCTCTAAAAAATGAGTCTCTTTTAACTCTGAAGAGTCCAGGTTTGAACCATAAATGATACGGTCATTTTTCTAGATGATCCCATTCAGTACCAAAACATTCAATAGTACATATATATGCTGATGATTCTCAAAGTTTTTTCTGTAACTTGGTACATATTTTTCTTGCTACTGACCTGTACAAGAGGGGACCAAAAACAGCAACAACAACAACAAAAACCCAAACCCAGAATTATTGGTTTTGGAGAGCAGGTCCATGTAGTAAATGCTTCTCCCACTAGGCAAGTGTTCTAGGAACCCGTCAGCATCAGTGTACCAACTAGTGTTTTTGTGAGAAGTTGTGTTCTGCTTCAGTGATTTTTTTCTTTCTTTGGAGATTCTTTCAATGCTTTGCCCATTTCACGATCAGTGATTTACAAATGCACCTGCCCACACAGCAGTGAGTGTTCAGCAGTTTTTGACCAAAAATATCATGACCTCCATACGCCCCCCTCCTTAGTCTCTGAATCTCACCCTGAAAGACTTTTCTTTGACCCCTCCCCCATGAAAAATGCCCTCAAAGGGAAATGTTTTGCTGATATTGAAGAGGTAAAACAAAAAATGGCAGAAGCACTAAAAGGCATCAAAATTGACTAATTCAAAAACTGTTTTGAGCAGTGGAACAGACTTCTCACAGATGTAATGCATCAGACTGACAGTACTTTGAGGGTAACTAAAGTTTAAACATGCAAGAATAAATATACACATTTTTTATAAATAAATTCTGGAATTTTTTTGTCTCCCCCCCCCATATTGAACTGCCTTCTCAGTAACTCCACATTACTCTCCAATTTCATCTCTCCCTGGAAGCTCAAGATCAGCATGGTAAAAACTGAACATAACTTGCTGTCCTAACTATTTATCTAGTTGTTGAAGCCATTAACCTGATACTGAAATTTGAATCCTTCCTCTCTGACATACCTTTATTGTCAATCAACTACCAAAAGCTCTATATTCATTTTAAATATACCTTAAGTAGTACCGTCCAAGTCTAGCCAACCAGTGTCTCTCACTGGAATTGCTGCAACCATCTCTTAACTGTGCTCCCAAGTTTTACCCCCCCCACATATCAGTTTCTCTTCCACATAGCAGTCAAAGTTATCTTTCTAAATTGTATTAAATCATTGTCTCATTAAAAACTTTTTAGTGGTTTCTCATAGAATTCAGAGTAGAGACCAAAATCTTCAACATAGAGTATCTCTGCCTTTTTTTCTAGTCTCATTTTGCAGGTGACTCCATCTCTGTTCACTATACTCCAAACATACTATGCTGCATCTACACTATTTCTGTTGGGGTCACTTTGCCTACTATCCCAATGCAAATATCACTTGCCTAAAGAAAAATATATATCCTAATTTAGACATTCATATATATTTATTTCTCATATTAATCATTACCAGTAAACAAATAAACATGTACTCAACTAATAGAAAATAATTTTTAAATGTATTTTGTCTTTTCCAGACTTTATGCTCAATGTGGACAGCAGTTTTTCTATTTAAAGCTTTTCTCCCCAAAACTTAGCATGGTGCCTGACACGTTGTAGACATCCTATCAATATTTCCTAAAACAAGATATAAAGGAAGGAAAAGGCAGTAGCTAGATGGTGAAAAGTGTTTTTAGACACTTAGTCATGATTTAAAAGAACTTCTGTTGGTGGGAGTGTAAACTAGTGCAACCTCTTTGGAAAGCAGTGTGGCGATTCCTAAAAGCTCTAAACTCCAACCTCCCGTATGACCCCGCAATCCCCCTACTGGGAATATACCCTGAAGAACACAAATCACTCTATAAAAAAGATACCTGCACACGTATGTTTATCGCAGCATTGTTCACAATAGCAAGAACCTGGAAGCAACCATGC
>CAUYQG010254756.1:0-20615 GCA_963574415.1 Tarsius wallacei
TTGTTTTTTTTTTTTTTTTGAGTTGGAGTCTCACTCCGTCACCCAGAATGGAGTGCAGTGGCCACTCCTGGCCACCGCAGCCTCGACCTGCTGGGCTCCAGCGATCCCTCCGCCTCAGCCTTCCAAGTAGCTGGAACTACAGGCACGCACTACCACGCCCAGCTAATTTTTTGATTTATGGTAGAGATGAGGTCTCGCCAAGTTGCCCAGGCGGGTCTCGAACCCGCAGGCTCAGGCAATCCACTCACCTCAGCCTCCCAAAGGCGTGGGATTACAGGCTGAGCCACTGAGCCCGGCGGTTTTTTTTCCTTTAATAAAAACAATGTCTACATATGCATGATAGCAGTGTTCTCTAAAATGAAAGTGGTGATCCATTATTGGGCTGTGAAATCAATTTAGTGGGTTTTAACCAACTTTTAAAAAAGCAATACAATAGCATAGAAAGTACCAGAGTGAACTGCACTTTGGGTAAGTATGTCTCATGAAATTTCTCTGTGTATGTGCACATTCGTATGTGCATGTGGATGGATGGATGGATGGATGGATGGATGGATGTATAGATAGTGTAGCTTTGAGTACTGGATCACAAGGCTTCCCACACTTGATGAAACACACCTTGAATATTGCTGCCTTCAGTGTTCACTTGCAACCAGAGGTATATGATGCAGTTCAAAACCATGAACAGATGAGCTATGACATGTCTTGTGCCTGTACTGGAGATTTGATATGGAAGGTTACACAGGTTATTTCCTATCTAGGAGCAGGAAGGATGGTATCAAAAGGCAAATTGGACGGGTTTACTTTTAAGGTTCCTTATAGCCTTATTAACCTTAAGATTCCTTATTTCTGTGATTACCTTATGCTTTTTATAATTGCTTTTAATGTAAAAATTAATTTACATAAACATTTTAATTAATGAAATCTGGAGTCAAATGTGATGCTAGCAATTTATTCATCTGCTATGTGCTGTGTATGTATACACAATTTCACAAATAAATATTTGTGCACATAGATGCATCTAGATGTATACACACAGACACATTCTGTTGGACACTTACTCATATGGATCAATGCATTCATTCAGCAGATGTTTATCCAGTGCCTGTTTTGAGTCCAACACTGCTTTGGGTACTAGCAATGCATGAGTGAGAAGAAAACCAGAACAGTATGTAAGTGCCTACATTCAAGACTCATTATTTAGAAAAAAAGCAAGTCTATAGTGTGTGACAAATGCTATGGAGAAAACCAGACTGGACTGTAGACGTGGGCAGAGTACTTTCAGGAGGCTTTCTAGCAGCCTCAGTTGGATGGTCAGGGGAGACCTTCTGGGTGACTTGGCATCTGAACAGAGATTTGAAGGAAGTGCAGGAATGAGGTCTGCTGAAATCCAGGGACAGAAGAAGTAGGCGACACTCAGGACTTGGGCGGAAATGTGCAGGTTGTGTTGAAAAGAAAGTGAAGGTCAGTGGGACAGGCCTAAGGTGGGCAAGAGAGGGAGGGCACTCCTCTGAGGAACAGCTTAGGGCATGGTGAGGACTCTGGCCTCTTCTCTGAATGAAGTAGAAGCCACTAGTTGATTGAATAGGGCCACTGTAGCTACTGTGCTGGGAACAGTTGGAGAGGGAAGAAGTTGGAAGTGGAGTCGGGAAGGACAGGTTGTTACCACAGGACCAGGTGAGCAGCAGGTTGGATGTGCAGTATGGGGGTACAAAGAGCATCAGCGAGGATGCTGAGGCTCTGGCTTGAGTATCTGAAAGGAATGATTGCCACTGACCAGATAGGGAACTAGTTGAGGCAATGCCCATTCAACCATGGTGATTTTCCGCTAGACACCCTGGTAGTGTTGCCAGCTGAAGTTTGCTTCTCTGAGTCTGTTGTTTAGGGGATTGGACGATGTGAATTTGTGACTCATGAGGGGGTAAGTGATGAAATTATAATTCTTAGAACACTCCAGTATTCAGGGATTGGAGAGAGGAGGAAAGTTAGCAAAGGATGGAAGCCTCACAGGCAGTGAAGTCAGAGGTGAACCATGAAAGTGTAGTGTTCTGGAACCGAGCAACGAGAGTATTTCAAGAAGTAGGACTTCATCAGTTGGGTCCAATGCTATTGGCAGATCAAATATGACTAAAGCTGAGAATCAGCCACTGGATTTAGCAACATGGAAGTCATAAGAGATATAAAAACTGTAAATATACCATATATACACTCACACATATATTTAAGAATATTGCGTGCATATTTCATATTATATAGTCACATGCCATACAGTGACATTTCGGTCAATGATGGCCACACATACAACAGTGGTCCCATAACATTATAATAGAGCTGAAAAATCCCTATCCCCTAGTGACATCATAGGTGTCATAACACCATAGTGAAAAACTTAGCTCACGTGTTTGTAGTGATGCTGGTATAAATAAACCCACTGTGCTGCCAGTTATGTAAAAGTCTAGCATATACAGAGCATAATTTTATGATTTTACAATGATTGAGAAATGTTTGGAAAATACAGAAAAAGTATATAGAAGAAAACAGTAACAGTCATTTTATACCCCAGTGCCAATAAATATTCAAGTTTTTTCTATGCAGCCAGATGGACACATACAGAGAACAGACAGGTAACAGGTAGCTGGGGGTCTGAGTATGAGTATACAGTGTGTATGTTCCATAATTGAAATATACTGTACATGTGAGCTTTTTTGCTTAAAGTTTTATCATATTTTCACATGATAAAAAGTCTTTGTGTCAAGCAATTCTATATAAGTGTATCATTCTTTGTTTTTGCTTTTTTTTTTTTTTTTTTTGAGGCAGGGTCTCACTCTATCACCCAGGCTGGAGTACAGTGGCACGATCACAGCTCAACCACAGCCTCGATCTCCTGGGCTCATGCAATCCTTCCGCTTCAGCCTTACAAGTAACTGAGACTACAGATGCCATCATGCCCAGCTAGTTTTTTTTCCAATTTTTTTTTGTAGAGACAAAGTCTTGCTATTTTGCCCAGACAGGTCTCAAACTTCCAGGCTCCAGCAATCCTCCTACCTCGGCATCCTGAAGTGCTGGAATTACAGGTGTGAGCCACTGTGCCTGGCCATAGTTCTATCATTCTTTTTTTTTTTTTTTTTTGAGTTGGAGTCTCACTCTGTCACCCAGACTGGAGTGTAGTGGCACGCTGACGGCCACCACAGCCTCAACCTACTAGACTCAGGCAATCCTTCCACCTCAGCATTCGAAGTAGCTGGAACTACAGGCACACGCCACCATGCCCGGCTAATTTTTTTGATTTATTGTAGAGATGAAGTGTCACCAAGTTGCCCAGGCTGGTCTCGAACCCATTGGCTCAGGCAATCCTCTCACCTCGGCCTCTCAAAGTGCTGGGATTATAGGTGTGAGCCACTGTGCCTGGCCAATTCTACCATTCTTAATAAATAAGAGTACAGAAAAAGCATAGCTAGCCTAACAGGAGTCACTTGATGGGCTGTATGTTTCTCCTGAATTCTTAAATAAGCAAAAGGAAGCATTTTGTATATGTACCAATAAATGTATTTCGTATTTTCTACCACCTGCACTACTTTGTTCATCCCACAGAGATCATGTTTCTGCCTCTGGAAAATTTGATGCCATAGAACTTGAAATATAATTAATCACATGATTTTCCAGCAGTTCATTCTGACCAACCAAGTGGTCAGTCGTGAACCTGTGCACCCAGCACCTGGTTAGTTGAGGGGACATTTGCTGCCACCCCTCCTGGGACATACGACACATCTGCAGGCAGCAGTGGAGTCAGCAGCTGCTGAGACTCCCCTCTGGGCCTGCTTGCTGTGGGTTTCTCTGCCTGTGGCAGTTGTTGATGGAGGGCAGCAGGTCTCGGCGGGCAGGGATTTTGACCGCAGTGTCTGAGGTGTTTTGATTGTCACAGCTGTGGGGGGAGGTACCACTGGCATCTAGTGGTTAGCCAGGGATTTGGTCAAATACCTTACAAAGCATCAGACAGGGCTCTGCAACAAAGAGTCATCAGACTCCAAATGTCAACTGTGCTGCGGTTGCGTTGAGGGTTGCGTATGCTGTTCCTGGGTGGGTACTGGGCCCAGACCCAGGCAGTGGAGGCCTTTGAGCGTCCATTCTGGGCTTGGCTTCGGAGTCTCCAGGACTTTGCGTCTAGAGACATGGCCTCTAGTGGCAAGGAATAAGAAATAATAAAAAGACAAGATGTAAATAAATAAAGGAAATTCATGAGATTTCCCTTACTACACCAGCTGTACTTTGGAGTTTGTTGTTGTTGTTGTTGATATCCCTGAGTGGAAAAAGCAAGGAATACCTTCAACACAGCACAGGAAGAGCTCTTATTTGAAAGAAAGACAGAAGCTAGGGAGGGCCCAAGGTCTGGATGTGCCATTGCCTTTGGGCCTGTCCTGTCACTAAGGTCTTGCATTTGGGACACTTGTGAGTACTCTGTACCCCTTCCCATTCTGCTACAAAATATTGTCTAACAAGGTATGAATTTAACTTTGAGAGTTACTGATTTGCTGATTGAACCAAGGTTATGGAGGGAGGCATTGAGCTTTTTTTTGCATTAGATAAAGGGACATTTATTTCTAACAGAGGAAATGGCTGTGTTAACTACTCTAATGCCTTCCTCTACAGTTGGGAAGCTCACTATGATTAGAGAGCACTAATTATGGCTGGGACCTGGTACAGCAGAGAAAAGACATAAAACCTAACTGTAGTGGGTGGAGGGTGTAAATTGCATGGTGTCTTAGGGTCATTGTGGGAACCTGTCCTGGAATGTCTTGTGGATTTGTCAAGTCATGGTGACTCACAAAAGTTGGGACACAGTATAGAATAGCCATAAAGAGTCTGACAAAGTCAAGCTCATAAAAGCAGAGAGTAGAATGGAATAAGTTTTAGAGACCTATTGTACAGTATGGTGAGTTAGTTAATAACAATTGTGTTGTTTTCTTGAAAATCACTGAGCAGATTTTAAGTGTTCTCATCACACATACTACACAAAATGATAAGTATGTAAGGTAATGCATATGTTAATTAGCTCCCTTCAGCTATTCCAAAATGTATACATGGTTTAAAACAGTGTGTTGCACCTCATAAGTATATACTATTTTGATATATCAATTAAAAAATGAAATTAAAAAATAAAAGAAAATAAACACACTCCACATCATAGTTTATCCACAGATAATGTGCTACCTAAAAATTCAGTGCTTTTGTTGAGAATGGATCTAGAATAGTGCAGAACACCCTTTACTAAAAAACAAGAGAGTCTGACATAGGAGCCCCACTGCCTGGGCCCCATGAAACTTCAACACTGCCAAGTCTTCCAGACCATAAGTGTGGCACTTGCCTGCTGTGCTCCTCAGTTTCCTCTTCTGTAAAATGAGTATGACAATATACTGCATAAAGCGTTGTGAATTGTAACTGTGTTAATATGTACAAAGCACTTAGAAGGAAGCCCTTAATTACTGTTAGCCACTACTTAATTGTTTTTGTTACATTTTTAGCTCTCAGATGTCAGGGACATCAAAAAAATAAATAAGATAAATCATGTTTCAGAAGGAAAGATAACCATGGTGTCATCTGATCTCTGTTTTGCTCTGACCAATTCTATAATAAATGAAAGGTGTTAGTGCAAATGGTGGTTGTCATTTTTACTAAGAACTAAACACAGTTGCCAAAAGAAATATGATTTGGTCGCAGAATGGAGTGACTCGAAGTTATTGCTAAAGAAAAATTAATCCTTGTCTCTCTCTCTCTCATAGATAAAAGCCCGGAGAAGCTTTCTAGCTTTTCTCTTAAAAATGCCGTTCACAAACTTACAGAACAGTTGTTCTTTAATTTACACTTTGAGTCAGTGGAACTTTGTTAGACCAAAAATAACCAAATCTCAGAGAGTCCTGGAAACATGCATAATTGTAAAATGTCAAGGATTCTAAATTGGGCATTTGGAAGACAAAGATGAAGGCTCACAGTTCAAATATAGTACTAAAAACTCTGGCATTCCAGTGAAAAAGACAGCTAGTTTGAATCAAATAGTGGGATTTGTTTCTTAGGTAATAATATAATGAGTTAACTTGTAGTATGAGATCCAACTTGTAATGGGCTTATTAAATTAAGCAATAAAGTTTCATTTCTTTGAACAACCTATTGTCAAACTCTTTACAGCTAACTTCATTTACAATGAAATTAAACAAAGGAGATATGTCTTTAAAAGTTAGATGTGGCTTTTCTCCGTTTTGGGAGGGGTTGAAAATACCATGTCAGTGGATCTGGCTATGATCAAACCTCTTAATCCTGTTTTAATTATGGGTTTTTTGCTTCTTCTGATTTTATGGTTATATGTGACTGACATTCAGACAGTCATAGTAATTTTTTAAATATGTAATTTTACATAAGAGTCCCTTCAAAGTGACCTTAAGATGAGTCTCTCTTGACATAATTATAGAGAGGAAGGAACCACCGACCTTGCATGAGTTGATGGTTTCCAGGGCCACTCTGCCACTCTGTGGCAGAGTGTCACGTTTCTGTGAGCTCTGGAGGAATGCAGATGGCACACCTACAGAGGCCAGCACATGGACGGCATGGGTTCATTCCTTTTGCTGTGTATTTGAAAACATTGGGATCAGATTTGGTTAACCACAGATGTCTCCCCAGAGACCTGAACCCTAAATATGCCTTTGCCACCATACTCTGTATTTCCAGAGAGTAGTGTGCTAGTGGCTAGGCATCATTTGTCAAATATGACATGAATATTTTTTATGCATAATCATTTTTGTTTAGGTTCAAAAATCAAATGGCAATGAGTTATAAACCTAAAGATGCAGACTTAAAGCATGAGTTTTGACAAAGTGAAGTTTAAATCAATGGTATCCTGTAAATCACGTTTCTGTAACTCTAAGGTGACATTTTATTTTTTCAGTACTCCGTGTCTTATTGACAGTCTTTACCAGTAGCACTGCTGCCATAGTAAATGATATGTTTTAAATTATATGAGCCAACTATTTCCTTGAATTTTTAAGATGCTTCCATACCAAGCTCTGTTTCTTTATCTGTGAAAGGAAGACACTGAGACTGCCCAATATCTGAGATCTCTTCTGGTACCCTAAACCTGATGGTCACCTCTGTAATTATGGAGAATGTTTTGCTGGCTTTCCAAATGTTTGTGGGATGCGTCATGTTGTATAGCTCTGACTTGACAGAGCTCTCTGTTGACCATGGCCAGATACTGCTACCTAAGAGCTTTCCCCACTCCATGGATTGGTTGGTGGCCTGCCAGGACCAGGTCACAGCTGAGGCACAGTGTGGCCATCTGAGGGTGTACAATACTCACCTGCTTTCTTCTCTCATCTGTTCTTTTGCATCTCGACAGAAAGGAGAACCCGACTGCTGCGCGCTCTCCCTGGAGACCACCGAGCAGCTCACCTTCGAGATCCCTTTGAATGACTCCGGTTCTGCTGGCCTTGGGGTGAGCTTAAAAGGGAACAAGTCCCGAGAAACTGGAACAGACCTTGGGATTTTTATCAAATCTGTCATCCACGGAGGTGCTGCTTTCAAGGTGGGTAGGAAGGACGTCTGCAAGAGTGAGGAGGAACGTAAGATGGGATGGTGGGGCAGGGGATGGATGGCGGGAATGTCTGGAGACTGAGACCTCCAAAGCCCTCCTGCCAAATGCTGGAAGTGCATGGGAACAGATCTGGGGAGCACCTGGTTGTTTTCAGATGGTAAGTGGTTTTTACTGCCTAGAGAGAGTTCTAAGAGCCCATCACGATTACATTTTTTTTTTGCATTCTTTTTTATTATTCCATTAGGATCCCTCTGAATTTGTAACCTGACAGAGTTGAGCCTAAAAATACACAATCAGAAAAACAAAACTAAAAACAAGTAAACATCAAGGCAGCAAATAAGACAACTGTGCTTGCAAGAATGAAAACTCAGTGGAGCCCAAGAGTGGTTGTGTTATAAATTAAAGGTCATTTATCACAGCTTATATACTTGAAGATAACCATGGTACAAGAATGCATATTTGCTTTTGAGCACTTGGAGAAGTGTGTATGTTTCCAGAAAAAAGGGAAGACCGTGTTTCTCTCCTTTTTCCTGGGGACGGGCGATGTGTTAGTAGCTGTTAGCACCATGCAGCTGTTAGCTAGGCAGCCTGTGCTCAAGTCCAGCTCACCATGTGCTAGCAACACAGAAATGTAGGCATGAGATTTGATGGCCTGTCTCCTACTTCCTCATCTGTAGAATGGGGATAATGAATAATACTCCTTCAGAGGCGTCAAGGACTAAACCAATGAATTCACATAGTACGATGGCAGCAGAAAGGGATTACAGAGCTGGTGCGTCCCCTCTGGTTCCTGTCACCATCATCACTGTCATCTCATACATGCAAAGGGACATCTTGGGTTTGAATTCTGCCTTAGCTACTTTCTCCCTCTGTGAACATAGGAAGCTATGCATATTCAGTAAGCCTCAGTTTCCTCATTTTACACATGAGGAAGCTGAGTAGTGCCACCTCCTCATGCTCCTGCTAGGAGCCTAATGGAAAATGCTCAGCATGGCGCCTGTTGTCAGCTTCCAGGACACGTCAGCCATTTAAATAATCTTCATATTAGTCAATGTGGGCCTGCTCCCCCGGCCAAAGCAAAGAAGGCCTGGTAGCTCTGCAAGAATGCCCCTGAGCCTAGAATTTGGACCTTATGGAAGCCTTTGTCCTCTGCTCTTACCCTTTCACTTCTATTTCAGTCCTAGATATTGAGCTAATGTCTTTTCCTTGGGGAATAAGAAAATGCATTTTGGATGGCCAACTCTTTAATTCATTCAGTTTGCTTTTGTTGCGTAATAAATAGTCACAGAATGTCAGTATGATGCATTCATAAACCTTTAGTTCTCCTGTGGCTCTGTGCAGGGCAGCAGGGGTGGGGGGACTCTGACTCAAACTGGTGTTCTTATCCCATTTCCCGCTTATGCCATGAGGTGTCAGCGGCCAATACCTACAGGTGACTTCTTTTCATGTCTGGGATCTAAACTGGCATGCTGTCACTTCACGTGTAGGCCACAGGCCAAAGCAAGTCATACAGCAGAGTCCAAGGTCAAGCAGTAGAAAAACAGTCTACCCGCACTGAAGTTACAGCAACGTGTAAGTGCAGGAAGCATGAAGGACTAAGGCCAGTTGTCTAATCTATAAAACTCCTCAACCCGCCTCAGAAACACAGAGCCAGGAGCAAAAGGGAAATAATAGTAATAACAACAATAGCAGCAATTGGCATTTCTTATACTTAGTCTATGCTGGACATGATAAGTGTTTTGTGTAGATTCTCAACTTATGTGGGCTCTTCATATTCACGCTGGATTCTTTTTATGCCATTTTATCAAAGGGGAAAGCACAGATTCATGTGTTTATTTTTATTTTATTTTAAAGATGTGGGGTACAATTCAGGGTTAAGTATACAAATATTCATTATGCAGGTACCCCTGTTGATGAGCTGTACCCCTCTCTCCTCTGGCAGTTTCCCTCAACTGCCAATCCCATTCTCTCTCCCCTGGCAGTTTCCCACTACTGCCAATCCCTTATAGTCTTATGATAATTGTTCACGGTCCACTTATGAGTGAGAACATATGGTACTCTGTTCTTTGTTTCTGTGATAGATCACTGAGTATGATAGACTCTAAATCTATACAAGTTTCTGTGAAATGCCTATGTTCGTCCTTCTTTATGGCTACATAATATTCCATTGTGTATATGTACCACATTTTTTAAATCCACCCTAGCTTCCATGTGCAGCATAGTTGGTTCCATGTTTTTGCTATCATGAATAGAGCTGCAACAAACATGCTGTGTGCAGGTATCTTTTTTGTAGAATGATTTGAGTTCCTCTGAGTATATTCCCAATAGGGAAATTGCGGGGTCATATGGAAGGTCAATCTCTAGTTCTTTCAGAAATCGCCACACTGTCTTCAAAAGAGGTTGCACTAGTTTGCAAGATTCATGTGTTTAGTGCCTCCTTGTGGTCACATAGCCTAGAATGGCTTCAACTCTCACTTGAATCCAGGCAACCTGCCTCCAGAACCCATGCTGCACCTCGCTGAAATGAAGCCTCTCTCACGCTATCTCTTCCTGGTCCTAGACAGCAGGGCCCATGACCCTGCAGTGTCTTGTGGGCCATACCGTCACCCTTTGCCAAGCCATCTAAACATGCGCCATGTTTGAAGATGCGTCCCTGGTCGTGTTTGTAATACCAACTTGAAATTATTCTTTTCATTCCCAATGACAGCTCTATTTGCAGAATTTATTCCAAGTAAAATTGAAACTGAGATGACTTTTTGGAAATTAAAAACAAGCATCTTAGCTTATTTATGGGCTGTTTCTTCAGCTCCAGCAGATATTGCTGGGCAAGTTTAATATGTGAATGGTGTTTATGTAAGTGAGCATCTCCTTACCTAAGCAGTTTCTGACAGTCCTGTTTCTTGAGGAAGGATTTCACTTTCTGTGTATGTAAATTTCTTTCCTGACACTGCTCTGCTGAGTCAGACGATCACCCCACTTCACATCGTTGGACAGTGCATTTATAGCTGATCTTCAGCAGTGAGAGGCCTCTGTCAGGAATTTAGCCTTGTCGCAGATGCTTAGTACTCACTTGTCTTGGTTACCTTCTGTAGTGTGAGGGGCAGAGATATGAGCTTCACTCACAAGAAATCTGATTAACCAGAAAAACAAAAGTATTTTTCTGTTCTCCTTCCGCTGTCCCAATGATCTATTGTTACTGCTCAGAAAACTGCCACCTGTCCTAGGATTCAGGATTACATCTTACAAAAACTGTTTTGAGACTTTATTCCTGTCCCTGAGAGGATGCAAATGTAACAGCCAACTGTGTCCCTTGGGCGGTGGTGAGATAAGCCCGGGAACATCCACCTTCGCATCTGGCCATAGGTCTCTACCCGAAACCACCAAAGTAATCTTTTAACCAGAGCACAGGCTTTTGCTCCCAGCCTTCATGCCGCTAATTAGTTCTCAAGGTGTTTTTCCCTTTAGGGAAGAAGGATCTTTTTTTTTTTTGAAAATGAAACTACTTTGAAAAGTATGACCAAATTCTTCCTGTGGATTCTGTGTGCTGTATTCTCCAGGGGCTTCCATTGGAATAAACAAAGATAGGCTACTTCTTGCCAGATATGAAGCCCCAAGTGACTGTGGCTCTAACGGAGACCCCCCACCCCCCCACTTTTTTTTCCTTAGCTCTCAGTCTACTGCTTTTATGGTGCCATCTCTTGTTTTCATTACTCTCCACTTGAAAATAAGAGCACCCAGCTCCTCCAGGATGCCTTCTTGGAAGTATGCCCCTGTCTCACTCTAGGGACAAACTAAACGATATTTTACCTCACTCAGAATTGTCCAAATGCTTAATGGCATCTTGATATTTTCTAGTCAGTTCTGTACTGAGAAATCAAGCCCAGAATCCCTTCCTCCACATATGTCAGCCACAGCTCTTGGGACTGCAGGCTGCTCGTTGCCTGGAGTCCCCCATAGTCCCCCTTGAAGCACAACCTTAGCTGTGCCTCCTGACACACAGTCCAGGTGGCCGGCCACCATGACACAGAGCACTGCCTCTTAGTATCCTATGCTTGGATGAGTAAACACCAGCATACCTTATATGTCCATGGTTTCATTTTTGCTTCTGTCGTTGTTCCTGGGCATTTGCCTCTGATGTGTACTGTATTAGAAATAAAGTATACTAGATACAAGTATATGTGTCAACTTTTCCTGAGACGGGAACTGTGACTGGAATGTCGTGATGATGATGTCCATGAGAATGACCTTCTAAAATTTTGCTTTTGTGGATGGAATTAAAAATAAATGGGGTAGTGTTGTTGCTGGTAAGTAAGAAGAAATATCGTCTCTGTTGCAGTTAGAAAAGAATCCCTTGACAAAGATACTCCCCTTTCCCCAAATCGACCTAAGTATTCCCTTTTGAGCTTTCCCAGGGAAGCAAAAATCAAGTCTCAATGGTCAGCTTGAAGACATTAGATATTTTTATGTTCATTTGCTGAACTTTTTTTCTTTTTTTTTTTTTGAGAAAGCAGGATTTATTGAGAGGACAGAAAAGCTCCCAAAGCAGAAGGGACCCCAAAGGAGTTGGCCGCTGAACATTTTAATGTGTTTGACTTGATATCTAGTGGCTTTCCTTTGCTTGGCTTTTGATGTACTGTATTAGCTGAACATTATTTTTTAGCAAAAATTCAGTTTTCCATCTTTTGACTATACTCAATCTGCTTGTTAGCCTACCTTAAAGAATCACTTTTAGGAAAAATATTTAACTAGAATAGTAATCTTTTTTAAAAGCTAGGTAAGCTATTAACACACTGTAGTAAGAATAAAAGCCCCATGGGGTCTGCTGTACTAGTCATGAGTGGCATTTTTTATCTGAATACTCTGACTTCAGGAGTGGAATGTATCCTGTTGAAACTTTGAAATAATAAGGTACAAACTAAAACTTAAAGATGTCATATATCAGGTGGATTGTTTACAGTCTCCTAAATGGAGAGAATACTTTTAAGAATATCTGCTATTCTCTGGAAAATTAATTGGCCAGGTTTGTGCTTAATAAATGCTACTTGATGATGATGAAATTAAACGAAAGAAAAATGCCTGACATGGCTAATTGTAACTGCATGCACTCAGAATATAAAATAGACATAATTTAAGTAATTTGATTCCTGCATGCTTAGGAAATTTGGGATGCTCCTTCTGAACGATGCAGGATTTCAGAATCTGCACTCTTCAGTCATGGACAAAAGAAAGAATGTTAGCCAATATAAGCAATGCCGCTATTTTTAAATGACTAACCTCTGAATCACTGGAGAGAATACCTAAGACATGGTCCTTGGTCCTGAACCTCCGTGTCTCTCCAGCATTAGGAACATTTAACAGCATCCAAACTACTTAGCAGAGTCCCGTAGAATCCCCGGCTGAGTCATTTCCACTCCCATCCCTGCTGGGATCTATACATCTTGTGGTGGATCCATAATACGTGAATTCCAAGGAAGATAAAAGGGACTGCTTTTTAAGGAACACCAATGTTAAGTGGTTTCTTCAATTCTCCATTTTTCTTAAAATTCATAATGTTTTCTGTTGTGGGGGAACTTGAGGATTCTGATGGGTTGTCAGTGTCTTCCATGCTTTTGCCTCCAACAAAGGGCCAGGTGGGCTGGGTGTATAAAACTCCACTACAAATCCTTGGGTGTAAGAGGCCCAACACTGACATTTCGCTCCTAACCATAAAAGTTGGAACATTTTGTGGATGGGTAAAAGCAGGAACTTTGCCTGGGAAAATTCATAAATTCATCATCACTTCATACCCAATAGGAATTTCATGCTAGAAAAGGAAATTACTAACTTAAACATAGGAAAAATACATTTTTAACAAATTTCCTTTTTTAAAAAAAAGCTAAAAATGTTAGTGTATGTTCATTTACATAGGCTTATCATTTATGAATTTTCAACAGTAGTAGCTACTTTATACAAATGTAATATAACATTACTTTTAATTTCACAACTGTTAGCTCTGGTGGCACATGCCTGTAGTCTAAGTTGTTTAGAAGGCTAAGGCGGGAGGATCACTTGACCCCAAGAATTTGAGGCTATAATTACTACACTCCAGCCTGGGCAACAGAGTAAGATCCCATCTTTTAAAACAAAAAAGACTCAGAAAACGATAGTAATAATAAAATTAGTATAAAATGACAAATTCAGGTAGTGATGCTGCCTGCCTAGGCTATACAGGCCTGATCAGCCACATTGTTTCATTTAGTCTTATCTCAGTATGAACTTTTCTCCAAAATGTCCATATGGGTTGTGTAATTGTTCCATCTGGCTGCAGCAATGGCTTTCCAGAGCCCAAGGCTTCACAGAGATGTGTCTTTAATATATTAGTCAGTCATCAGGCAGGTGCTCAACACATGGTTATGCTGTTAGTCACAGTCCAAGAGTCAGTAGAAATAAAAAATATCTGGTCAGCCGGGCTCGGTGGCTCAGCCTGTAATCCTGCACCTTTGGGAGGCTGAGGTGAGTGGATTGCCTGAGCCCGCAGGTTCAAGACCCGCCTGGGCAACTTGGCGAGACCTCATCTTTACAATAAATCAAAAATTAGCGGGGCGTGGTAGCGCACGCCTATAGTTCCAGCTACTTGGAAGGTTGAGGTGGAAGGATCGCCGGAGCCCAGCAGGTCGAGGCTGCGGTGACCGGGAGCGGCCACTGCACTCCAGTCTGGGCGACGGAGTGAGACTCCAACTCAAATTAAAAAAAAAAATCTGGTCACTAGGAACACCATCTAGAACAATGGTGTTGGTTTTAAATTTAGGCCATTGTGCTGAGCTGCCCTTATCACAATCAACCTTCCAAAGTTGTCCTGGGTCTAGACAGCTACTGCCACCCAGTAGACACAACTAACTTTAAATTCAGTTCAGCAATCAGGAAACCATTTGCTTCTTCCCAACGGCTCTAATCAGCAGAGTCATCAGTAGCATGGACCTGTAGTTCAAAGAGATCCTGGGGTTTATAGGTCCCAAGAGTAGATCTACTAAAACAGCCAGTAAGTAGCCTTTATCTCTGCTTACTGCTCAGATTTCCAGCTAAATTTGGCACATCTTCTCATCAATTTATATATTGAGCTCAACAAATACATACATGAGGTGTGCTATAGACTGAATGTTGAGGGCCCCTCAAAATTGACATGTTGAAAACAAACCCCAAGGTTGATACATAGAGGTGGGGCCTTTTGGAGGTAATTAAGTCATAAGGGCAGAGCCCTCGTGAGTAGGATTAGTGCCCTTATAAAAATAAAACACCCCATTTAAGAAAACAGTCATCTGTAAACCAGGAAGAGCTCTCACCCAACAATGAATCTGCTAGCATCTTACTTTTGGACTTCTCAGAACTATGTGAAATAAATGTTTGTTGCTTATAAGCCACCCAGTCTATGGCATTCTGTTACAGCAGCCCAAAGAACTAAAACAAGATGATCTCTAGTATGCAAATAATCTAAATAATTGTTTAGCTTTCTTTTTGGTAAACAGGGCCAGAAAATAACTTTTTCTTTACTGTTCCATGGGTCAGTCTTTAAGCTTCATAACACATTGTGCCCCAGAATTTGGCTGCTCTCTGAATCTTATCAGAATTAACAAGACATCCTGAGCTTTCATGTGAGTTAATGTATACTCTAAAGTCATTGTCACTTATTCTAGCTCACTGTAATCTTGAACTCCTTGGGCTTAAGGGATCCTTCTGCTCAGCCTCCTGAGTAGCTAGGATCACAAATGCACGCCTCTATGACCAGCTAATTTTAATATCTTTTTTGTTGAGAAAGGATCTGTTGCTCAGGCTGGTCTTGAACTGCTGGCCTCAAGCAATCCTTCTGCCTTGGCCTCCCAAAGCACTGGGATTACAGGCCTGAGCCACTGCACCTGGCTCATTGTCATTTATTCTTTATTGTGATGTGTGGTGAACAGACTCTAATGTGGTCATCAACAATCCCCCACCACTTGGTATTCACAGTCTTGTATGATCCTGTCCTTGAACAACTTGCTTCTAGCCAACAGAATACCTCAGCATTGGCCAGGCTCGGAGGCTCAGCCTGTAATCCCAGCACTTTGGGAGGCCAAGGAGAGTGGAGTGCCTGAGCCTGTGGATTTAAGACCAGCCCAGGCAACTTGGCGAAATCTCGTCTCTACACTAAATCAAAACATTAGCCAGGTGTGGTAGCGCACACCTGTAGTTCCGGCTACTTGGAAGACTGAGGCAGAAGGATCGCCAGAGCCCAGCAGGTTGATGCTGGGGTGTCCATGAGCATGCCACTGCACTCCAGCCTGGGTGACGGGGTGAGACTCCAACTCAAAAAAAAAAAAAAGAATACCTCAGCATTGAGACGTCACTTTATAATTAGATGACATCAGATTGTAATTTCTATCTTGTTAGTAGACTATCTCTCTTGCTGCTTTCAAGAACAAGCTACTCTTTGGGGAGACCCACCTAGCAAGGTACTGTGGATGGCCTCAGCAAGAAACTAAGGCCCTCAGCCCAACAACCCTGGAGGAACTAAATCCTGCCAACAATCATGTAAGCTTGGAAGCAGATCTTTTCCCAGTAGAACTTCTAAGTAAGGTAGCTGCCTTGGTGGACGCCTTGATTGCAGCCTGAGAGAACTTGAAGCAGAGGACCCACCTAAGCCATGCCAGGTTCCTGACACACAAAAACTGTGAAATAATAAATTTGCTTTCTTAAACTGCTAAGTTTGTAGTGATTTGTTACCCAGAAATGTCATCAATGTGGTGAAACTAAACTCCCTGAAGGGAGACATTTGTTTCATGCTTCTGCTCACCCATTGGTAGCAAATTGCATGAGAATTTACATACTCCTTTTGTAGTACCTTAAAGATATACTGAGCCGGGCTCGGTGGCTCAGCCTGTAATCCCGCGCTTTGGGAGGCTGAGGTGAGTGGATTGCCTGAGCCCGCGGGTTTGCGACCCACCTGGGCAACTTGGCGAGACCTCATCTCTACAATAAATAAAAAATCAGCCAGGCGTGGTAGCACGCGCCTGTAGTTTCAGCTCCTTGGAAGGCTGAGGCGGAAGGATCGCCTAAGCCCAGCAGGTCGAGGCTGCGGTGGCCGGGAGCGGCCACCGCACTCCAGTCTGGGCGACAGAGTGAGACCCCAACTCAAAAAAAAAAAGATATACTGAATCCCCAACCAGGTAAAGGAAACTGGTCTTGATCTCTTTGAGCCAAAGACTCTTTTTTTAAAAAGGCATTTGCAATGTTCAAGATGACATTCCAGATGCCAATAGTTTTGGTATAAGTTTTCTGAAACAGCCAGGACATAACAACTAAGTTCAGTGGCAATAATCTACCATAATGGAAGGCATTTGTTTCCACTATTCTTTTTCTTTTCTTTTTTTGATTTAATAAAGTTTTTCCAAATGTACAGCTGTTTAGACCTGTTCATGCATCTTCACCAGCAGCTGGGGCATCTCCACCCTTGGTATTTCTGGTGTAAATTACCTGAGCTCTGTGCTTTGAAACCAGTTTGATAAGACCTTTATTAAGGAGCTCCTGAAGGGCTATCCTGGCCAGGAACCCACAAATCTTCAGTCTCTCAGAAACCACAACTGAAGTTATAAGCTTATAACTGGGAACCTCCTTACAGAGTTTGTCATATGTAGCTTTGTCAAACAAGACTAGGTTATTAGACTTGTCCTGAACTTTGCCTTTAGACCACTTCTTCTTTTTAGACTTGCCCCCAGATTTGTTCACTGGGTCTTTGTCTTTCTTGACTGACTTTACGTCTTTCTTCTTCTTGTCATCCTTGGGCAGCATTACAAAACCTGGAGAGCAGCAGAGAGACCACTGCAGCCAGCTAAGATGTCAGACAAAAAAGGAAGCCCCACTATTCTTTTCAATGGCCATGCTGAACGACTGTAATGAATTGCATCTCTCAACACCCCAGCTGCCTTTAAGTCCTTAATTATGTCTTTGAAGTCCTTTTTCCCTCCTATAATTCTGTATTGTTTTTGCTATATCGCATGGATGAAATTGGAGGCCTAGTTAGTGTGTTCATTCCACTATCCTCTATATAAGCAATTCCTCTCAATTGAAATAGCACTTACAGCCGGGCTCAGTGGCTCAGCCTGTAATCCCTCGCCTGGGGAGGCTGAGGTGAGTGGATAGCCTGAGCCCACGGGTTTGAGACCCGCCAGGGCAACTTGGCGAGACCTCATCTCTACAATAAATCAAAAATTAGCCGGGCGTGGTAGCGCGCGCCTGTAGTTCCAGCTACTTGGAAGGCTGAGGCGGAAGGATCGCCGGAGCCCAGCAGGTCAAGGTTGCGGTGGCCGGGAGCGGCCACTGCACTCCAGTCTGGGCGACAGAGTGAGACTGCCCCCAAAAAAAAAAAAAAGAAAAGAAATAGCACTTACAAGTATACTTACAAGTATGCAAAATATCAATACCAACTATGCATTCAGTAATAAAAGCAACAACAGCAGTGTCCAAGAATGGTTTAAACAGCTCAATCCAGATGGTCAGTTACTTCTCTTCCACATTTCACTCCTTTTTCAAATCTGGCCAATTGAATGTGTGGTACTCATCTCTCAAAAGAACTTGATAAGATAATCCTGTGAACACTGATACTTGAAAGAGGCATAAAACTTTGTATCCCCAATCCTTCCATTCTATCCCATTGTACACTCAATGGAGTGGAAGGCCTTCAGTAACTTCTAGGACCTTGGCCCAACTCCTAATCTATCTTCTCCTTATAAACTGTGAGACCAGTCGAGACCCGCCTGGGCAGGCGAAACCTCATCTCTACACTAAATCAAAAAAAAAATTAGCCGGGCGTGGTAGCGCGCGCCTGTAATTACGGCTACTTGGAAGGCTGAGGTGGAAGGATCGCCGGAGCCCAGCAGGTCGAGGCTGCGGTGGCCGGGAGCGGCCACTGCACTCCAGTCTGGGTGATCGAGTGGGACTCCAACTCAAAAAAAATAAAAAATAATAAAATAAACTGTGAGACCAGTATAAAAAGGCAAGGGTCTGGTAGCCCCTCGACCAATTTTCTCCAGTAGCTAGATTCACTGTTATGGAAGAATCTGGTTTGGTTTTGTTTGTTTGTTTGTTTTGTTTGAGATGGGGTTGCACTCTGTCACTCAGGCTGGAATGCAGTGCACAATCCCACTCGCTGTAGTCTCAACCTCCTGGATTCAAGTGATCTCCCACCTCAGCCTCCAAGTAGCTGGGACTACAGATGTGCGCCACCATGCCCAGATAATTTTTTTTTAAATTTTTTGTAGAGACAAGGTCTTACTATGTTGCCCAGGCTAGTCTTGAACTCCTAGGCTCAAGCAATCCTCCTATCTTAGTCCCCCAAATTGCTGAGATTATGGGCATGAGCCACCATACCTGACCAAGCAATCTGATTCTAAAGAAGCATGTTGTGTTTCAATTGTGTGGACAACTGCCTGCTGGGGCCTACCTTCCCCAGTTAATATCTGGTCCAAATTTCTCCAAGGATAAAGCCCATCCATCTCTTCTTTGAGATCCATATTGCCTTATCGCCACATTCTTTTAAAGGGAGTTTGTTTTTATTCTTATTCTTGGTTTTGCCTCACATTGCAGAGATACTGCTTTGTTTGGGGGTGGGGAGGAGGATCAATCTTTATCCCGAGCAATAATTCACAGCCTCATGCACAATGACTCCAGTTACAAATGACAAAGTCAGTGTTCTCCACACTGGAGCAAATGTTAAGAACTCATCAATCATTCTTTGGTACAAGGTTCATCTTTGAAGTTGCCATTTTGTGTCTTGTAAAGCTAGTCTGGAGAAGTTATAGTGCTTGTGCTTTGAATATCCTATCCCATGGTATTTTCTGGGGTTTTATAAGCCTTGAGAAAGTCTCCAGGAGTTGACCATGATATACTCATTGAAACAGAAACATAAAGTCTTTTGGTGAAGCCTGATTACTTTCCTGCTGAATAGTCATCATAGTGGCTTGAGGCACAGGGTCATATGTGAGATGGCCTAGTTGCTGCCTTTCACATCAAACAGCATAACCTTCCTCGTTTTCTTCATCACACAGACACACCTGGTAAGTCTCTAAGAGCCCCCTGCTTGAAAACATTTCCTAGCTGGGCTTGGGGGAGTCATGCCTATAATCCCAGCAATTTGGGAAGTAAAGGCAAGAGGATTGCCTGAGACAACAAGTTTGACACCAGCCTGGGCAACATGGTGAGACTTGTCTCTACAATAAATCAAAAAATTAGCCAGGCATCGGGGTGTATACCTGTAGTTCCAACTATTTGGAAGACTGAGGCAAAAGGATGACCTGAGCCCAGTGGGTCTAGGCTACGTTGGCTGTGAGTGTGCCACCGCACTTCAGCCTGGGTGACAGAGTGAGATCCACAACTCAAAAAAAAAAAAAAGTTTCCTTAAAGTTCTGCTAAAAAACTAAATACTTTCTTATTTAGTTCATCTCTCTTTATTGCTACCCTTTCACGTACAACCAAAAGAAACCCATTGGTAATTTTTGTTTTGCCTGAAAATCTTTTAGCCAAACGGTTAGAAGTATGACTCTGCAACCAGGCGTGGTGGCTCAGGCCTGTAATCCCAGCACTTTGGAAGGCTGAGGTGAGAGGATTGCCTGAGCCCAACGGTTCGAGACCAGCCTGGGCAACTTGGCAAGACTTCCTCTCTACAATAAATTAAAAAAACAAAAATTAGCTGGGTGTTGTGGTACACGTCTGTGTTTCCAGCTACTTGAAAGGCTGAGGCAGAAGGATCTCCAGAGCCCAGCAGGTAGAGGCCGTGGTGACTGTGAGTGTGCCACTGCACTCCAGCCTGAGAGACAGAGTGAGACTACGACTCAAAAAAAAAAAAGTATGAGCCGGGCTCGGTGGCTCAGCCTGTAATCCCTCGCCTGGGGAGGCTGAAGTGAGTGGATTGCCTGAGCCTGCGGGTTCGAGACCCGCCTGGGCAACCTGGCGAGACCTCATCTCTACAATAAATCAAAAACTAGCCTGGCGTGGTAGCACGCGCCTGTAGTTCCAGCTACTTGGAAGGCTGAGG
>CAUYQG010254759.1:0-41651 GCA_963574415.1 Tarsius wallacei
GATAGCCGGGCTCGGTGGCTCAGCCTGTAATCCCGGGCCTTTGGGAGGCTGAGGTGAGTGGATTGCCTGAGCCCGCGGGTTCGAGACCCGCCTGGGCAAGCGAGACCTCATCTCTACAATAAATCAAAAAATCAGCCGGGCATGGTAGCCCTCGCCTGTAGTTCCAGCTACTCGGAAGGCTGAGGCGGAAGGATCGCCGGAGCCCAGCAGGTCGAGGCTGCGGTGGCCGGGAGCGGCCACTGCACTCCAGTCTGGGCGACAGAGTGAGACTCCAACCAAAAAAAAAAAAAGAGATAGTCTGGTACCTCGGGAAGTTTGCACTTTTGGGCCTGTGGCTTGTCACATATCCAAGGCAAATGCTGAGATGAGTAGGTTCCAGATCAGCCTCATCTTTATTTTATTATTTTTAGAGAAAAGATCTCCCTAAATAGCTCAGATTGGCCTTGAACTCTTGGGCTCAAATAATCCTTCTGCCTCAGCCTCCCAAGTAACTGGGACTACAGATGCATGCCACCATGCCTGGCCAAGCCTATAGCATCCAGGATTCCCATGTGGTCTCCCATCCAAGTACTAATCAGGTTTGACCTGTTTAGCTTCTGAAATCAGATGAGATCAGGTGTGTTTTCCTCAAGATCCAGTGTAAGGCAGCACCTACTCTAGCTTCTACACTATGTGCAGAAACATTGAATTGATGTCCAAATCCTGTTTTGTTTCTCTGTCAAGCATCACCACATCCTATAGTAGGAATGAGACAAAAATGTGGTAATGCAATAGGTCAGCCACCTCATATTTCACTTGAAAGAGAAATGAAATACCACTACAAAAGCTCTTCTGTTTCCTCAATGTTCAGCCTTCTCTAGTAGATGGAAGTAAAATGGGCACATGTTCTGGACCCCAGTATTACCTTGCCCAATACTCTGAGACTGTCCCCAAGAAGTGACTGAGCTGTATCCAGTTAACAACCACAATATGAACCACAATATGAGCCAACGTCTTTCTGAATGTCTCAGTCATCTTCAGATCCTCTTCTCGCAGCATTACAAGGAGGCTTATTCCATTTCCTCTTACCTCACTTGGGGGCTGGATGAGGGACATGTCTGCTGGGCCTCCATACCCTCGGACCCCAGCATCCCTGCTACTTTGCGCTTGCCACTTTGGATCACTTTAGCCAATATCATAGTTCTTTCTCATCTATTCCCCTCCCTTTTTGACCTGCAGCTCTTTTTTCACTCTCTTGTTTAAGGACTGGAGAGGCCAGATGTCATGAATGCAGAGAGTTAATATGCATGAGTGAGAAGCTTTACTATCTCACAAATAAGAGGAAGTGTACTGTGAAGGCATCAGGTAACTTATCTTTGAATCTCTGGGATATTGTCACAGGACTGCGGGGAGTTTGAGCTCGGACAGGATTGTCTAAGGTTATTAAATGAAGCAATCCCACATTCACTGTGACTCAAACTGTTAGCACTTCCGCTTCTTGGATCCAGCCTGCTGTGACCTCGTCGGTGGCAGCTGTGGCTGCAGGATGCACTGCCAAGTCCTTGGCAACCCATTCAGGCACTTCGTGGGAAGGAGGAGCCTGAGGTGTGCAGATGCACTGACAACCAGGCTGGCAGGTCTGTCTCCATGCCCTCTGCCTGCTTGGCTCTTCCTAAGCAAATGTCCAGCTGCCCTACTGTTAGTACAAGGCAGAGGGGAGAAGGCACAGGGGGAGACACAGTCACCCTGTGTGAGCAGATGGCATTCTCAAGCTGCCAGATGACTCTGGCCGTGTGTTCGGCCTTGGGGTGGAACACGGAGGAATGCTGAAGCCAAACAGGTGGTCCCGCAAGGACACAAGACAGCCACAACCCTGTCGATATTTCTTTGTGGCTAGGCTCTCTCTAGCTGGCATGGAGTCAACTTGAACTTAACAGTTTACAGTTGGGGTTTCCGGAGACTCAGCTTCGGGGGACGTGTGGAGAAATACCCACTGTCCAGGGGACACACTTACATTTACAGGTAATAGCAGTATTATTTCAATTTTCTTCAATGTGAGAAAGGGTGCACATGTGAATGGAAATGCTTTACCATTTGATATTTGTCACTAATGACACGTTTGGCTGAAGCAATGGAGATATTAAAATCAAGAAAAAATTATCAATAATTTTGTGTACATACACACGCATCCAAAAGCAGCTGCATTTTCACAGATTAGCTGTTTAAGTCATCAAAAGAAGTTAAATTTAATTAGTGTGAACTTAGCTTCAAAGTTAACAAATTCTCCCATGGGGGCTATGAATTGAGGGGTGAAAGGGAGTTGTCTATTTAATAGCTAATTATATAGCTAACACTTTCTTACTATATCATTTTCTGGATTTTGCATGCTAACGATGAAGCACTGCTTTGATTTCTTTTTTAATCAAGAAGATTTATGAAAAATTTTGCTCAGCAAAACAAAAAAAGTAATTCATATATCTATTATGGAAGATTTGAAGTTTTTTAAAAAAAATTATTTATAGCATCTCCCTAGTCACCCATAACCCAAAAAGAAATGCACTCCGTGGCTCAGCCTGTAATCCTGCACCTTGGGAGGCTGAGGTGAGTGGATTACCTGAGCCCGCGGGTTCGAGACCCGCCTGGACAACTTGGCGAGACCTCATCTCTACAATAAATCAAAAAATTAGCCAGGCATGGTAGTGCGCACCTGTAGTTCCAGCTACTTGAAAGGCTGAAGCGGAAGGATCACCGGAGCCCAGCAGGTTGAGGCTGCGGTGGCCAGGAGCGGCCACTGCACTCCAGTCTGGGCGACAGAGTGAGACTCCAACTCAAAAAAAAAAAAAAAAAAGAAATGCACTCCCTATTGGATGACCCAGGCTTTGATGAAGTCACATACTGATTGTGAGTTATTATTTCAGCGAAGATGAAAGAAAACTCACAAAGAGAGCAGCCCCCAGGGTGGTTTTGTTAAAAAGTGAAGAGGTTGGTGAGCTTCGAACTTTGGCTTTGACTCTTTACTCAACATTTGAAAGAATTAAGGAGCTTCCTTAGGTACCTAATTTCCCACCAAGCATGGAACTTACAACTCAAAAACTTAAATAGTTAAGTGTACTGATTAAAATTAGCTGTGAGAGAATAAGAGAGGATATCTGAGAATTATCTACATAATCCTTTAACAATCACAATAAAAAATTTTTTTACAAAACTTTAACTGAGGTAAACTTCAGTATAGTAAATTGAAAAAATCTAAGATAAAAAGTATGATGACTTTACATGTATGCACACAGCCATGTGACCATCACAATTCACAGTTCCATGTTCCTCAGCTGAATGCTATTCTAGTCTTCAAGGGAAGAATTTTTTGCTGTTTTTGTTTTGTTTTGTTGTTTTTGCTGTTAAACATAGCCCTTAAAGTGAGTCAAATATTTCACTAGGTATCCTCAGCTGTAGAACTCCCAATATTTCAATGCTGTAGGAAAAATCAACCTTGACTGGACTTGTTAAAAATAATGGCATATTGGACTTCATTTTGATAACTTAAAGGATTTTGAAGGGTAATTTTGACAATATGAAATTTTTGCAATAAGAGATGAATTTACTCCCTCATAAGACATGGTACCTCTGTAGTCTCAGAACAAAGGGTAATCCTTTGAATAGACTACTTCAGCCTTATGGAAACACACATGCTATTACCTCATTTTATAGTGGGTAGGTAAAAATTTCATTATGGATATTCATCATTTCTCATACTTTAAAATCATAAATTAAAAAATCACTAACTTAAAGATCTGGTTTAGTGTTTCCATTTGTGAAGACATTTGGGATCTTGGTATTTGAGTTAGTTTCCCAATCCCAAGGCTCATATAGTGGAAATATCATCTCCTTAGTTTCCAGCACTCTTTAAAAGCATAATTACAAGAGATGACATATGTAAGAGCCAGGTGCAGTACCTGCAGATAGCAGGGGAAACAACAAATGTTAGCTCTCTCCTTTTCCTTCATTCTTCTCCTTCTTGCTCCTACTTCTAAATGTCACAGAGGAGTAGCTGTGGATGGATCAAGAGACTTCAGGTGGTAGAGAGAGCTGAGACTTGAGTTAAAGCAGAGGCTCTTCTGAGGTGTAAGTGGAGAATACAGGCAAGTTTAGAGTCTGAAAGGTGAGTTGTGCTGCTATCCTGAGATACAAGTCTTGTTGGCAAACACAGGCAAGAGAAGGTCCAAGTGATAAGTAGTGGTGTATGTTAGGGATCAATTGAGTATTAGGAAACTTTTTGAACAACGGAGCTTATTTGAGAACTGGGATTCCGTTTAACCCAACAAACATTTAAGGAGTTATTTCTGCGTGCAGTTAAATGCTCTAAGATTTCTGGGTTAGGAGCAGTCTAGCATGTGGCAAGTGAAATTGATGGTTGACTGCTGACCTTCGGCAAGTACAGTCAATCTCTGCCCTGGATTGAGTAACCTGGTTTGGGTAGATAAACCTTACATTGAGAACTAAACTGAGAGGTGGAAAGTGGGGAATGATACATTTCTGCATGTGCTGATGTCGCAACCAAAGGCGGTGCTTCTGGGAGACCTACCCTTTAAATGCTTCATCTGGCTGGGTTATACCCATTTGTATCTGTCTCCCTCTGGTGCTAGCTTTCTTTGGTTTTATGTGTTTCTAAAAGAGGATGCTGTCAATTCAATTCGAAGTCCTCAATGAGAGTTTGTGGAAAGGCCATGCTGTTACAGTTTGAGCTATGTGGGCCTTGCCAGCCATATTGGAAAGTTCCATTCTTTTGCCTTGTATATTCCCACCTTCGCCCCCACCCCAACCTGTGAAGCAGCCATTGACTTCCACATATTATGGAATATTACGCACATGAAAGAAAAGCTTCACTTTCTTTCCTTTTATTTTCCTTACTGGGTCAACAATTAACCACATTGGAAAGGTTAGGGCTGAAGTAGTCCCATCAGGAACTGGCATTAGGCTTTCGGGAAGCTCAGACCCAATGACCTCTTTTGGGTTTGTCTGGGAATTAAGAAAAGCTTGAGTGTTGGTTTATCTTTTTTCCAACTAAGAGTAATTTCACAAGTACTAGAAATCTTGCAAGGAAAAAAAAATCAAAAAACATTCTCATGAAGTGGTTAATCTACTAGGCAGGAGATATTTGAATGAGTGGAGTCTAGAACTGGATTCTTTGACATTTTTGCAAGGAGAACTCTTTATTCAGAAGCAAAATATCCCCAAAAGTTGGATATTTGTTTCTGGTGCAAAACCTAGTATTCAGACTAATGTTATGTCCTCATTAAACAAAATGAGATGAAACAAAACACACTTGTGTGTCTGCTAGAACCAAAGGGTGGTGTTCTCCATCCCTCTGGGGGACCTGGCCAAGCTATGAATGCAGGACTTGACTGTACATGTACTTCCAGGCTGAGGGGTCTTTCTGGTAGAAGGCTGATGTTGTTTTTTGAGGATAAGAAACTATTTACGAAATCTGATTTAGGAGCCAACGAGCTAAATTTAAGGTTATGAAAATGAGACAAAGAGACACACTTGACAACTTCAATTTTTGGGAGGGGAACTCCTCACATCCCAAGCGACAGTCTCTGGGACTCTTGAGGGTGAGGCCTGGGCCCTTGGATACTGCCCACGGCCCTTGGCCTCCCTCCACTCTGGGAGTGACCATCCTGTCTTGGAAACACGCTCCCTGGTGACGCCATGGCATAGGGTTTGCCCGCCGGAGTCAACATCCCGCTTCCCCGTCCACACTGAGTGAGGCCTGGAGAGGGTTTCCAGGGGCACTTCCGTTTCAGCTTGTTTCTATTTTAAAGCCTGGAGACAATTAAAGACCGATGTCTGTTGCCAGAATTTTTTTTTCCACAGTTCACGCTATTCTTAGAAACAGTTGAGCCAGTGGAGGTGGAGTCTGAAGACTCTGGAATCTTTTCCTTCGTATGGCAACAACTTATTTTTTTCTGCGGAGGCTCTGTGGTGCTTTTCTTGGGCTCAGCCGTGTGGCTTGGATCGCTTATTCCCTGGAAGCGCACACACTGAACCCTTTGGAAATGAGGCAGCAGGACAAGGATCAGTGGCAGGGGAAACGGGGAAAAAAAGGCAGGACCAGGGCTCCATAGGCAGCTCCTTTATTTATAGTTCCGAAATGGAGCTTGCTCAACTCTCCTGAACTTTTGTGGAAGTTCAAATTTGGAAACTGCCGTGATAAAAATGAGAGCTGTACTTAAAACAAATTATTTTTAACTGTCTATGAAGCAAGTCTGTATTTTGGCAAAATGGACTGCTTTTGAAGAGCGGTTGATTAATAGGTACAAATATACACTTAGATAGAAGAATTAAGACCTGATGTTTGACAGATCAGTAGGGTGACTACAGTGACTGCTTGCATATTTCAAAATAGCTAGAAGAAAATAATTGGAATGTTCCTAGTATAAAGAAAAGTTAAATATTAAAGACATTCAACATCTCTATTACCTTGATTCAATTATATGAATGTATCAAATTATCACATGTACCCTGAAAATATGTACATCTAATATGTATCACTAAAAAAGAAAGGAAAGAAGAAAGAAAGGAAGAGAGAGAAAGAAAAATTAATTCAGTTGGATTTTGTTAAGCCATTATGTTGTATGACACAACGTTGTTAAAGGTATGTTTTCAGGGATAAGATATAAGACGTGCATAGATTTCTATAGTAAAAACAGCCAGGGATTATTACCCAGAAGTATATATTAGAAAACCCATTTGCAGATGATGCTGTACTAGGAACATTCCAGAAAATTTCAACTTGAAGCAGTGTTTGCTTTTGTGTATGTTAGAAATGCTTCATAATAAATTCCATAATAAAAATGAAAACTCTGTAAGTGCAAAAGAAATACAAATACATTTTATGAAGTAATTAAAATTAAACAGGAATAAAAGCTGTAGGGTGCAGCCTAAATACATGATACTTCGAATTAGCATCACACTTTGAATCACGTATATCAGAAAATGAGAGACTGAAAATTCACGAGCTAAGTGCTCCACACAGTGCAGTCAAAAAACAGCCACAGAGCAAGCAGGCAGAAGCCAGAAGGAAGGAAATCGTAAAGATAAGGAGAGCAATTAACGAGCTAGAAAACAAAGTAATAATACAGAAAATCAACCAGACTAAAAGCCGATTCCTTGAAAAGAGTGATACAGCGGTCTCTGGCAGGAATGGCCAAGGACAAGAGGAAGAGAATCACAACATAACTGCAGATGGTGATTGAAGAACCTACAAGAAAAGACGATGGACAAGTTTCTGACCATACAGTTAGAAATACAGAGACTGGACAATTTCCTAGAAAAATATCAACGACAAAAGCTAATGAAACAAAAAGCCTGAATACACATATGATCGGCAAAATAAGTGAATCAAGTTAATAATAATGTACAACTGTCTTTGTACTCCTCCCCTTACAAAAAATAGGCCAGACACAGTCAAGTTTACAAAATCTTCAAAGAACAGATAAGCACTACTTTGTATAAATTTTTCGGAGAATAAAAAAAGGACAACTGTCACATGTTTTATGTATAACCTTGATAATAAAACTGAACAAGGCAAAACAAAGCAAAATTATAGGCCATTGTTCATTATGAATATGAATACAATGATCTTAAATAAAATATTAGTAAGCTAAGTCTATCAAAATATTTTAAAATATATTTTTGATCAATTAGTGTTTAACCCAATGTTACAGTACGGTTTACATTAGGAAATCTTTTAAAGTAATTCACCACATCTGTACTTTTAAAGACATGCAAACATTGCTTGCAGTTTTATGTCTACATAAAATATGAAAACACTGTCAATGTATGTCTATCTCTGATGATGGACATTGAACAATGAATGAGGGTACTTCAACCGACACCAAAATAATTTATTTCTGAAAAACAGAAAAAGATAACTAAGATTCAGTTATGAATAACATGTTAAAGACTGTAGGAAATGTAATGAGTACATTGGTAATTGTCATTGTTTCTCTTTTTTTCTGAATTACTGAAATATTATACAACTAAACATGTTTAGATTAAGAAAAAATAGAAAGGCGAAATATGAAACTTGAATAAATTATAGCCAATGTTGTTCTATTAACATTTTTCATTTATATTCACTTACACACTAGAAAGTTTTCAGTTTACAATTCCTTTTGTTTATAAAATGAAGACACTGAAGGGAAATGAGTTTGGTCTTCCATAAAATGTTCAATAATTTTGTGATTAATATTTTAGAAATCTTGTTTTTCACTTGTGGGAAAGAAAGCAACAAAGCGATATAGAGGTCTGAAATAGGAAAACGATGAATTTTCTCACCAACAGCCACCATTATAACTCTATGCCCAGACATGCACCTTCCACCTTCCCTGGGTGTCTCCACTCCCTCCAGCCCCAGGGTATTCAGAGTACTTCTGAAGCTGGGATTTACCTGTCTCTGCTTTCTGATTCCTCCTATGATTTCATCCTCTTTGTTTTTCTTTCATTCCCAACATTCAGTTCCCCCCTTTCCTAATGGTCTCCACAAGAGGGATTAACCAGTCACTTAATTAGAACATATCACCTAAGTGTTGGGTGAAGCGTCATGCAAGGACATCTGTGTATAGTAGTATCTGTATATGTACATTTGTATATACTTATATTATACAAAAAGGAAACTAGCAATTGGGGGAACATGGCGAGAGGTAGATGGTATAAACATGATGAGTGTGTAGGCTGCACCGAGTGGGCGTACCCTTCTCTGCCTACAGTAAGCAAGAAAGATATGAAAGAATAATGAATAACATTGGTTGGGTAGATGTGGCACCAAAATATTACCATCAGAGCTGACAATGGAGGCAGCCAGGGCCAAAGCAAGAAAGCAAAACAAAGCATAACATTTCTATCGGGGTACTATCGGTAGTTTGGCTCAAATCCCTCCATTAGGAGAACTCAGTTTCCTCCCAGGAAGTCCATTCTACCTCTGGGTACCTGTGTTTGGGCTCTTACTGAGCCCAAATCTGTTTATTCTGAAGTTTTGTGTGTCTAGCCTTTGAGAACGCAGAGGGCAAATCTCTTTCACTGGAGATATTTAAGCACAGCCATCATGGCGGGACCCTAGGGGTGAAGAATGAGATGCTCACCTCCACCATTCTACATTTTTGTATGTCTGCAATCACAGCCTGAGATAGTCCTAGTTTTTGCGTCAGCGACATCACCCTGCTCACCTGAGAATTCACTGGGAATGAAGGCATGCATGCCTATTTTTACTTATTTATTTGTGATGTCCATGCTGGGTCATAGCTAGCTTACGTGATGTTGGCATGTGAGTTAGAAAGTAAACCTCGCTGTGGGTAATATTAGGAAAAAGCCACCCCCTTCCGGCTGATGCAGGCATCGGCCACAGCTTGCAAAGTAGGACTGGAGTGGGCCCTTTCACACAGCCCTATAGCTTCCTCTCCAGGGAGTGTAGTACACCATGGCACTCTCTTACTGTGTGTGCCACTTTTCTGCCTTCCTCTCCCTCCTAGCCTTTCTCTCCTCCCTTTTTGCTTCCAAATAAGGACCTTGCTTACATTTCTACTCATTGTATTTCATTTTGTTATAATATGAGAATTTTTTCCAGCCTTTCAAGTCCGTTTTGCCTTCTCCTTTGCATATATTTGTATGTCTTCTGTGTCCTGTTACCAGTAGCTGGATGATCTTTCTTCTCTTTGTGCTTCTTTTTTTTTTTTTTGAGTTGGAGTCTCACTCTGTCACCCAGACTGGTGTGCAGTGGCCGCTCCCGGCCACTGTAGCCTCGACGTGCTGGGCTCCTGCAATCCTTCCGCCTCAGCCTTCCAAGTAACTGGAACTACAGGCGCCGCTACCACGCCCGGCTAGTTTTTGATTTATTGTAGAGATGAGGTCTCACCAAGTTGCCCAGGTGGGTCTCGAGCCCGCGGGCTCAGGCAATCCACTCACCTCAGCCTCCCAAAACTCTGGAATTATAAGCTGAGCCACCAAGTCAGCTTCTTTTTGTGCTTCTGAATCCCGCTCTGAACTTCCTCTTTTAGTGACTCAAGAGCTGATTAAATACCTTTCAAGCTGAGAGCTTAAATTCTCTCTGAACAAGGCTCAAGAAAATGGACTATTTATTAAAAAAAAAACAAAAAAAACCACTTTTGTCTGTTTCTCTGCAGACATTAACTGAGCAATCTGAAAAATAGAAAGATCCATGGGATAAGAGATAAAAGTTTAAGAAACACTTAGGCATTCTCACAGGTACAGTTCTAATCTCAAGTTCCCGATCACCGTGCTGAGGGTATGGTTCCCTAAGCATCAGCATTGTCTCTTAACTTCTTAGGACTGCTGTCATGCAACCTCTCTGTTCACAGGGTGTGCCCTAATAGTGTCCCAATGCTAGACATTGGGGCACCTATCAGAGCCAGCACTGGCCTAGATGCTTCTTCATATGCTCTGTCTTCTTCTTATAATCCCATTTCACAGAGAAGTAAACCCAGGCCCAAAGAGGTTGGGTGACTTGTCCAGCTTCCATGTGAGAGGTCTCCTGGTTCTAGGTGCAAGCCCTTTTTCATTACTTGAAGTATTTGGTCAATTCACGTTCATTCCAATACTAGAAAGAAGTCATCAGATTGTCAGTACTAACAAGGATGATAGATACACTAACTCTGAGAGGTGTGGTCTCAGTATGGTTCTGACAGTTCTTTATTTTTGACAGATGTAAATTTTTTGAGTACAGTATTAAAAAATGAGGAAAGAGTTTCCTGTTGGCAAAAGCTTGGATGATATCCAGAAAGATAGTTATGTCTTTGTCTCTGGAATTTTCAGAAACTCTTCCTAAAATTTTCATAAAGAAAAGTTTTTCTTTTCCCTTAAAATTGGATCATTTGAGTCTAATACCAACCAATGACAAGAAGTTGGACTCTCAGACTCTCACAAGCCTTTAATGCTCTATAAATAGAGTCCTCCCTGACTTTAGAAAGAGACCCCTCTATAGAGGTCACTATACAACACAAAGCCAAAGGCTGCGGGGGTGTGGAGGGCACTGCTTCTGTGTGTTTTTTCTTTCACCTGGTTGTGTGCTCTAGTAAAGGAACCATTTGTATTCTTAATTCCTGGTACTGGGCTTTAGACTGCTTCTTTGTATAATAGAGTGTCTTCTTCACTAAGCTCCTGCCCCATGTGTCTCCATTCAGTATTTGCCAAAACTAAGTTAATTAAATGGCACCTTTTTGTCTGGGCGTCATCCTACCCCCTGTCTCACCCAAGGCCAAGAATGTTGCCAGCCAAAGTCCTGCAATTGACAGTTTGTTGGTCAGTGGTATTTTTTTGCTCCCACCCACTGGTGTAGACTCAGGTTCTGGGTCCCTCTTCAGTTCTGGTTTTCTTAGTACTTAAGAAGGAGGAATCATCTTCAACCTTGGGCTAATGTGACCTTTGCTCCACAGAGACTCTAACACAAAGAATACCCTTCTAACCAAGGTCAGAGTTGGCTACCCATGGGGCACAAGAGAGCAACAGAAGGGACTCGTTAATTGAATAAATCTGTCAAATTTTCATATTTCCAATATTCTAGCTGCTCATTAGTCAGCATCTACTCTCTGTTGCTCAGTCAGTTCTCATTGGGCTCTCCCAATTATGCCCAGGACTCTCCGCATTAATTAGTTCAACACATACCTCTCATGTGTTCAGCGATCCAGGTATGGTGCCAGGAACTGAAAACGTCCCAGGAATGAGACTCATACAACTACTGGAGGGTAGAAGCCATCTCAGCTACCAACTTTGTTAAGTCATTTCTGTTTTATGTTTTTCTTACATCTTAGTCCAGAATCCAGCTTTCTTGTGAAGAGTCCTAGATTTGCCTTTCTGGGTTCAAATATACATGCCCACACTGTTGCCAGGCATTTAGACCTGGCATTTAAATCTTCCTGCATGGTTTAGGGAAAGACCGCAGAGGCAGGCAAGGACCCTGAGTCAACTCTGATCCATCTTCATAGATATGTAACTTGCTTCAGCTCTCTAGTCCTCTGTCCCTTCCTTTGTCAAAAGAGGGTGATACTCATACCTCGCAGAGCTGTCATGAATACTAAGCAAGACAATTTAGAAGGGGACCAACTTGGGATCTGCCTTACTGTAGTCACTCATTAAATATTCATTCTGTCCTTCTCTTTTTCAGATCTTTATTTGCTTCTTCATCTCTCAAAGGGCTAGTCTCTCATCTCTAATTTCTTGTCTGCCTTAAGATGCTGAGATTCGATATTGATGTTTGATCATTATGAAATTAGTGATCTTGTGTATGTTTTATTTTTCAAGCACTATTATTAGTTTTTTGAGGGTTGTTATGATTTTGGCATCCTCACCCAAGACAGTGTGGTCTCTCAGTGTGAATCACTCATCTGTGCATCAACAATCTAGGTCTGTTTGTCCTATTTTCCATTATGAAACACAGACTCCTCAAGTGCATAAATTATAAAAATTCTTCAGTGTTTGGTCCACTGTTATACAAAGGGGAGTGTGATGAACATCAAGAGTGGATGGAACTACAGGAGATCCTTTTCCAAAGACTTGTGTATTCTTTAAACATTGTCTCTAGAGTTACTTAAATTCCGAGGAATGAATCTTCCACAGAAAATGTCAGCTCAATTAGAATGGTCCTCTGATATCCTACTCTAATAATAATTGGATTCCATGTTGTCATCATTTGATTCATTTGATATATCCATGAAGAGTGTACCCATGAACTGTTTATGGCCAGTAATTGAATTTCAAATCTTATCTCTCTTTTATAATCTGATATGTGTTCCTACTGTGCTTTGGCTCCGAATATAATAAAAATCGCATTTCTGAAATCCAAATTTTACCTCGAGGGATATTTCTGCCCTTGTTAATGAAGTTTGTGTACACTGAACTCTTCTGAAAAAGTTTAGTCAAACGGCCCTCAATCTTTCTACTCTTTGAAAACTCATTATCAATACATACGAAATACAAAACAAACAGCAAATCCTTTGTTATTAGAAATACTCCCTGAAGCCAAATGAGTTGGCTATTTAGAAAATGACACTCACTCTGACATTGTTCAAAGAACTTAATTCTATCAGTAAACATATATTCATTTATTATTTTCCCAGATAGCAAATATGACTAAGGTATTACAGCATTTCTTTGTTTGTACTCAAATAATAAAGTACTACCTCTTCCAGTGGGATCTTACTCTGGTTAACAATTTAGTTAATAAGTATTTAGTTTAAGCCTCTCCTAGCACTTAATACCTCATTCAAGTAGGCCCTTGGCCCCTGGTAGTCTCAAGGATCTGTCTGAAGACTTTCAAAACCCTAAAGCTTTGGAACGTGACTATAGCACAAAGTCAATCTTAAACTGGTTAGAAGAGTGCTGCCTGCCATCCAAAAGTCATATTTTTTTTGAAAAATAGTGAAACTGTATATTATGTTTCTAAACTGACTTTAAATCACCAGTTTGTATCAAGGACTAATTGAATTCTTTGGTTTCTAATGGCTATAATTGATAGCTTGAAAAGATTGTGGTTCTTTTGTGTGTGTGGGTATGCGTACCAACATATTCAAATAAATGATTTTGTTACATAATAGTTTCTGGATTTGTTTGAGATATTAAAGATTAATCTATGCAATCTAATTAAGCATGCTGAATGCCAGGTTCCTTAAAAAAGAAGAGAGGCCTATTTATAAGATAAAAGAAGGAAAAATATAGACACACTTCCATCTCCCAATCCTCCCTTCTCTCATGACCTGAGCATTTCTTTCCCAGGACAGAGCAGGCTTAGGACTTGAAATGTCTGTGCCCCTTGGGCCATGACTTGCCTGTCCTGAAAACACATGTTTTGGAACCTTTGTCTAGTCTTATAAGAAAAACTTCCAGGGTGGAGGCGAGTCTCAGAACGTCATCTGAGCATTCACGATATGCATCATGGGGCCTTACCCTTGGACTGGTCTTGATTCAGAGCATGCCTGTTTTTCGTGGAGTCACCCATCTCAAGACTGTCACATTGGAAGGGGGGACTTAGTTCTCATTTGCTCATTTCCAGTGAGTGTTCAGAATGGTGCTGTGATCACCATTGACATGCTCTCCTTATCATTATTAAGTCTAATCCTAGAAGAAGTAGTAATAACAATAACAATAATAGCTAACATTAATTTGACCATTTAGTTTGTGTTAAAAACTATGGTATTATATATATATGATATTATATATATATATACATACATATACATACATACATATATGTGTGTGTGTGTGTGTGTGTGTGTGTCATATAGTCATTTAATTCTTATACCTACTCTGTGAGTTAGGAACTATTATTTTCCCCATTTTATAGATAAGGAAATTGAGCTCAAAAACATGAAGCAACTTGCCTTTACTAAGTATTGAAGATGAGATTTGAAAAGTAAATTTTATATCAGAGTTCCTGATCTCAATCATTTTATCACATGTATCACACAATCATCCTAGTTGAAAAAAATTTCATACAATAGAGATGCGATTGAAATCCCCTTTAACCCACTTATATTAATCTTCTTCCCCAAGCTCTTAGGAGCTTTCTAGATCTTTGTTTTTGTGCATTTGTAATATACGAGGTGGGGACAAAAAAACCCCAGAAGTTGTCTATTAAAAATTGTGTACATAGATACTTCTCAAAAGAAGACATATGAGCAGCCAACAGGAAAACAAAAATTGTGTACTTATTCCTATATGTTTAAACTTAGTCCCCTTCAAAGTACTCTCATGCAATTGAGATGCTTCTTCCACTACTCAAAACCTTTTTTAAACTTGTCAAATTTGATGCCTTTTAGTGCTTTTGCCTTTTTCAATTTCACCCCTTGCTAATTGGCAAAACATTTCCCTTGCAGTACTTTTTTTTTTTTACCTGGGGAAACAAAAAAATAGTCACTCAGAGCAATATTGGGTGAATAGGGAGGGTGAGGCACAGGTGTCAAGCTATTTTTTGGTTAAAAACTGCTGAACTCCCAGTGCGGTATGGGCAGGTGCATTAGAAAAATCACCCATCATGAAATGGGCAAATGCAATGAAAGAATCTCAAAAAAAAAAAAAAAATTAACTGAAGTCAAATGCAGTCTTTCACAACGATAGCTGGTACACTGATGCCAATGTTCCTAGAACACTTACCTAGGGGGCCTGCCTTCCAAAAGATAATTGTGGGTTTTTGCGGGTCCCTCCTTGTATGTATATTGAATGTGATTTTCCTTTGTGGAATTTAAAAAATATAAACCATACCACATTATATGTCTCAACCTATAACTAACTTTTTGAAAAATGTAACAACATCTTTTAGAAATTTTTTTTCCAGTTCAATACAAAGGTTGGACTTTATTCTTTTTAAATGGTTGTAAAGTATCCTACATTGTGGATGTACCCCTAGAATTTTCTATCATTTCCCTGTTGTCAGATGGTGATTAGGTTTTTTATGATATAGCAAGTGCTGTGGGGCCTATGCACACTTCTCATTATTTCCTCCTCCTCTCTCTCTCTCTCTCTCTCTCTCTCTCTCTCTCCACGGGGTTCACTCTGTTGCCAAGGTTGGAGCCCATGGCTCACTGCAGCCTCAAACTCTTTGCCTTAAGCAATCCTCCCACCTCAGCACTGGGATTACTGTCATGGGTCATTCACTGTACCTGGCTACTTCTCATTATTTCTAAGAGAATGAAATCATGCTAACATTCTGTAGTGAGGTTGTTAAAACACTGACATCTATGTCACCTTTTCTCATCTTCCAGGATTAAAGAAACACAATTAGAACTTCAATAAATTGCCCATACAAGTGATGTTTGATTTTTTAAAAATTCTTGTCCTTTAACGTCCTTAGGTATATTGGATGGTAGAGTGCATCAGACTAAATGTGAGGCCTGCCACATCGCCCCAGTCAGGGCGAGCCCCTCTTTCTTGGCCAAATGCTCACTGATTTCTCCAGCTTGAAAGAGAAAAATGACCCAGGAAGGAAATTTTCTTTAATATTCCAGTTTGGGACTCTCCTTGACACTGACCAGTGATCTTCCTCCTATACGAACCACTTTATCTAGAGAGAACACTCTTGTTGCCTCCTATATATATTTTATATTATATAAAGAAAAACAGTTTCTAATATCTTTCAATTTTGTGGATGGTTTGGTAGTAACATTGGTGGATGTGCTACTTGTAGTTTCACTGAAACGTGTGCATAGGTCCTCAGCTTCCTTTGGAATCACATTTCCATGGACAATCATGTGTTTCTGCTCCATAGCTCCACACCAGAAATTTCTCAAATTTTCAACTTTTAATAAACTTTTCTTTCTCATCTAATGAACAATTGTTTCTACTAGCTGGACCACTTACTAAGCAGTTTCCTAAAGCTCTGTTTCTTATGTCAATATGACACGTAAGCTGGACTCCTTTACATGGTAAACCTGAGTTAACAGCCAATGTTTATATCCTATTCCTCAGTGCATCTAAAACTCCATGTCAAGACCCCTGGCTTTCTCAGGTATCTTTACCTCTTTAAATATCATAACTAGCTAATTTGGCCATTTGTCATCTGTGTTAACCAAGACAGTTTTATTTGCTTTGATTCCACTCCCTCAGAATTTTGGAGGTCTGTTTAGAATACATTCTAGCATCTTAGATTTGGACTTTTTTTTTTAGAGAGAGAGCCATAGAATTTGAAAGCTGGTCATTCTTTCAACCAAAATTTAATATACATTTTTAAAAAAAGTCCTGGGTGATTAAATGTGTCCTATAATGATAGATTAGAACTCAGATCACCTCATTCAAGGACGGTGCTATCCTGCTCCACTAATGGTGACCTAAGTGTCTGAACTAGAAATAAGTGACCAGTTACTGCAGAAGGAGATTCAAGTGTTTTTGGCCACTATCCAGTAAATGATCTATACATTCTCAGCTGGGTTTCTTTGGGTAGGTTGGGGTGAGGGGAATGCAGGAGTTTGTGAGGATTATAACACATTGCAAACCCTAACAGAAGTAAAGGGCTCGCAAAGGTTTTAGGAGTTGATGGATATTGAATGTGTTCTTGGTCACTGTGTCAAGTATGGGGCAGGGTTTATAGGACTCTCTCACTTCTCACACCCTTGGGAATCAGGGGACCGTGGGACTCGTTTGCTCAAGACAACCCCCGAGGGGCATCACGAGTCCTAGCTGGCCCTTGTGGAGCCTGAGGTGGGGAGTGTGTCTCCTCTGCCTGGGTTCAGGGACACACTTTGTTGCTGCTCTTATTGAATGTGGTTGAGTATACTTTGTGGCTCTGATTGAGAGAGTTCTTTGCAACAGTAATCATCAGGGCACAAGAAATTCCAGAACCTTCTTAACCTGCAGAGAAAAGCTTGAGCAGAACCCTGCCTACATCAAACAGTGGTGGCATGGTTTTTACTGCGCCTTCAAAATCTTTGTGGAATATTCCAGACAGATGTCCTCTATAGGATCCCTACATTGGTGACTGCTTTCCCAGGCCATCTGTGGTACAGGGCTTGAGGGGTGCCCAGAGAGGAGAGGGCCCACAGGGAGCAGGAAGCAATTCGATTTCCCTCAGGCACTGAGTTTCCCTGCCCCTGTGTTTCTCCTTTTTATCCTTTGTGTGCTTTCTCTTCTCTCTCTTTACAAAATGTTAGAAGGGTGTGGTGGCTTCAGGACTCTCTTTTTCTCATCCCATCCCTTCTACCTGTACCTGTTGAGTCATCTCAGAAAGAAGTTACATCATTGACTTTTGATGCAACTTGGCTGGTTTGAACTCTGTGACAGACAGGTCCACTATTTAGCCATGCACTGGAGCGAGCCCAGCAGTTGTCCTACTGGCTGGGGTGTGGGTTTGGGCTGTGGGTGCCAGCAGGAGCTTCTGCTGTTGCTGGTGTGAAGCATCAAAAGAGGTATTGAGAAACAGAGGCAAGGAACTAGGAAACAGGAAGCAGACACCACAGCAGTTCCACACTTAAAACTCTGTCCTGGCATCCTCCGGGCCTTCCTCCATGTGACTTCTGAAAGGCATCACAACTAGGCAATGCTCTGACAATATCTCTTAAGCTAAGTTTAGGAGAGAGTGCAACAGAAGAGAGAAGAGGCAAAAGCATACATAAGCTGGCCTCCATTGACTGAGGTTTTTATCTGTGCTGGGTATCACGTGTATCAGTGTTTCTTGTTCATTGTTGATGGCATTATGACTGCATAGGGAAACCCATTTTCCTCCTGAATGACCACTGTTGGAAATGATTAATAATATGACTTTGAGGATATTAGACATCCTCCACATGCTTTTTCTAAGGGTCAGCATTTATTCTCAGGCTATAAATATTCCTACCATTCTTGGACAGGGCAAGGAGGCCTTTCTCTAAAGCACAGACCAACATTTTAAAGGGCAAATGAGAACTAGAGTTAAATAATTCTTTAATTAATATTGAATCCAAAGCCTGATGGTGCAAAGCATTTTCTTTCGAGATTGCTTCAGATTCTTCATTTGCTGTGACTCTTTGACCTCAAAACACTCTTTTTTCAATTTCTCTTCCTATATTGAGCCCTTAATGTGCAGAATATAGTGTATCCTATATTCACCACTTATGGTTTTTGAGGTAAAATTAAAAAATAAAACATAGCTTCTCTGAGGTTCTGGGAAATTAAGTGTATTGATTTATGTTTACCATGTGGTATACAGGCTTTTTGATTTATTTATCTTTTTAATCTTCAAATCTTAGCATGAAATAAAGGTGGCGGGAAAAATTAGCTTTGAAAGGACAGATTTGGTTCTAGAAGACAAACTGGCCAGGGTGATTTTTTTCTCCATTCCTGAGCTATGTAAGGATGAAGGCTTGATGGAAGTTGCCACATCAGAATGTTGCCACAGTGCCAGGCCCAAGAGCAGGGTCATACCAAGAAGGCAGAACAAAAGGATGTTTAGTTCTGGAAGGAGGTTTATGGGCATATGAAGAATGAAAGCCATTCTGCCTCAGAGTTGTCTCCTACTAAGTCCAATAGGGTCTGAAATGCTGAAATATGAGATTAAATCTTCTAGGTGAAAAACCTCTTTCCCTGGGTTCTGACCAAAAGAGAGGGGGAAAAAAAGATCCAGATATTGAAATATATTTGTCACTAACATGTTGTAAATTTATTTCTTAGCCTAGTAACTGGAAACATCATGGAAAGTATTTACAAATTTGTCAGTGATTCTAGAACTCCTTGTTTTTGTAAATAAAGTTCTGTTGGAACATGGCCATGCCCATTAGTGTATACATTGTGTATGGCTGCTGTTGGCACTGTGACAGCAGGACTGAGTCAATGTGACAGAGACCATATGGCTCAGAAAACCACAGTGTTTATTATCAGGCCCTTTAGAGAAAAATGATGCCAGCCCTTTGTCCAACGTTGTGCTGTCTAATCCAGTAGCCACTGGCCATATGTGGCTATGCAAAGGTAAATGTCTTAAAATTAAAAATAATTAAAAGTGTGCTTATTAGCCCTGTGTGGCTCTGGCTACTATACTAGACAGCACTGCTGCAGAATAGTTCACCATTGCAGAAAGTTCTAAGGCAACTTATACATGAATAGATAACTTATGTATCAACTAATAACATATATATTAATCCACTCACAACCTAAACATAGCAAGTTCTTTGATCTCCATCATTTTTTAAAATCAAAGGTAAAAATCACTGCAAGGAATAAGGTCAACTCATTGTTGGCCTCTAGGCAATAGGGTTTGTGTCAATCTATGAATAAATTGTCCATACAGAATTATCTCCAGAAACATGATTCTTTTCTTCTCATATGTGAGTCTTACAAGATATAGGCATCCTAGCTATTTCTACTTATTTTACTTGATTCCTGCATTGCCAATTCCTTGCTGGCCTCTTGGTAGGAGGTAGAGTCTCTGGATCATGGACGAGATTTCCCCCGTTCAGACGAAGGTCACTCAACATCACAAGCCTGGAACTCTTGACTGCAGTGGGGGACAACAACAGCAAACTTCCCAAGGATCACTGCTGCTCAGAATGGGCTGCTTTCCTCAGGAGGCTGGGAGTATTGTTGCCCACAGTCTTGGCCAATGTTTGTCTTTTTGCATAAGAATATGTGATATTTTGAGACCTGAAGAGTCCCTCTCTGATCTGAATTGAGAATCATTTCTGTATTAGGTAGGGAAAAAGACTGAGCTGCTGTAACAAAGACACCCAACAGTGTAGAGGCTGAAAAGACAAAGAAGTTTCTCTCTTTCATTTAACTGCCCAGGGTGGGTGTTCCAGATACAGGCTACTTTGTTCCACAGTTATTTAAGGACATAGATTCTTTTTAAGTCGTTGCTCTGTCCTCCTGACCTTCCTCTTCCCTGGGAGAACTGTCGTCTGCATGTAGAAGTGAGATGCAGGAATGTCTGAGTTTCCACTTGTGAGAAGGAGGAAGCATGGAGGAGGCAAGCCCATTCCCCTGGAGGCCTGGGTAGCTCACAGCTCGGCTCATGGTCCCTGGACTGCACAACTGCTCCTAACTGCAAGGGTTGCTGGGGTTTGCCCAGGGCTTATGCTCAGGAAGAAGTGGAAAATGTATTTGGTAGACCAAAGACACTCTCCACTGTACTTCCCTTTGTCAGTTCTTCATAATTTTTTCCTTCCAAACACAAAGACTCCATATACACCAAGGAAGTATATTGTTTTTCTTCTTCCTTTCCCTTTTTACCTCTCTCTCTACCTTCTGAAAAAAATTTCCAAGAATGGAAGAGAATTAATTTTTTCAACCTTATTATTAATGCTTCAAAATGACAAATCCCCAAACATATAGACTGGGTTGAAATAGTATGTTCATTTCTATAGGGCATGAACCCTTTCTGTCTAAATGCCAGGCACTCCCAGCTGGGAGATATGCAGTGTTTTCCTGGAGCAGGGGTTGTGTGAGACACCGACCTCTCTCATCATGTCTTCAACAGCCAGAAGCATAGACACCACTGGAACATTTTCCAGAGCCAATCGGCTGTGTGCAGGCCTCCGCAGTCCTTATCATTTTGTTCCCTTCATTCCACTAGAGCAGCTCCCAGTCGTGACAACCAGTGGGGATAATTGACGTACAAGTGCTCAACTTTGAGTGCCCAAGCTTCCCCCAAACAATTGCCAGATTGTTCCGGAGCCTGTTGATGCAACAAACCTCGTGCTGAGAAGTTTGTTCCATAATTAGCAAGCAGCAGCTGTCAAGCCCATCAAATGGTTTTGTGTGATGGAGTGAATGAGACCAAGCACTTTCTTCTCCTTCACTGCCAGGGAAGATGACTGCTTTTTGAATGGAGCTGACACTTCTGTAAAGAGAACTAAGTGAATGTGGCTTCCATTTCACACTCGTGCTCTCCAGACTGACATTGAAGCTATGAGCCTTGTCTCTTCAATCTGCACCCTGGTGCTCAGCAGCTGGGCTACAGAGTCCTCATGAAGCACAAGGGAAAACATAGAGACTGTGACGTGCCCAGTTTCTCCATGCCTGAGCGACTTGGCAGCCTCTGGGATTCTCAACCTCAGGTGATTCTTAAAAAGGAGGTGGCTCTGCACCCTCTCAGCACAGAAAGGAAGCTCAACACCTGATGGTTTTAACCTTGACATTGACTTTTTCTGTTCAGGAAAATTTGAAATGATGCAAGTAGAGCCCAATTACTCAGTGCTAGAAGAACTCCATTCAGTGTGTATGCTACTACCATGATTAAAATAAATGCACACTTTATACCATCTTTTATTTGCTTTTCATGTGGAAGAACAGCAGATTAAGAAAGATGTGGGCAGGAGTCGTTTAACTTCCAAAGACTTCAGCTGCCTCACCTATAAACTGGGAACATTTTTAATATAATCTTTAGACTGTTAATCAAACTCAAAAATATATGGACAGATGGACAGAGTCCTTTACCAAACAGTGTAATGCATGTGATTATGTTCTTAAAAGTCTCTTTCCTTCTCTCTGTATATATGTATGTTAGTATTCATGTTTATATATTTTTATGTATGTATATATGTATGATAAAGCTCTAAGGACACATTGATGCACACTGGACATTTTCCCCTTATTTATTTATTTTTTTGAGTTGGAGTCTCACTGTCGCCCAGACTGGAGTGCAGTGGCCGCTCCCGGCTGCCGCAGCCTTGACCTGCTGGGCTCCGGCCATCCTTCCGCCTCAGCCTTCCGAGTAGCCGGAATTACAGGCGCGCCCTACCACGCCTGGCTGATTCTTTTAATTTATTGTAGAGATGAGGTCTCACCAAGTTGCCCAGGCGGGTCTTAAACCCGCGGGCTTAGGCAATCCACTCACCTCAGCCTCCCAAAGGTGCGGAATTACAGGCTGAGCCACCGAGCCCGGCTCCATTTTCCCCTTATACTCATACCAGTTAGAAGTGTAGATTAGCTCCAAACCTGACTCTCATGTTTCTGGGTTGAAAGAGAATGAAAATAGTTATTTAGCATCATATCTAGTTATCTAAATAATCATTGTTATTAATATCAACATATTTGTAACTGTGATGATGATTATAATACTATTAAGAAGGTATTGAAAAGGCAGAAATTTCCAGTGGTGACTTTTTGTGTACTAAAGAAATTGTGATGAAAAATATTTTAAAATAGAAAAATTTCCATTTACTTTAATCCTCACTGTAGATTTGACTCTTAAGATACCTTTAGTCAGTTACATCATGATAAAATTGGGGAAAAATATGCAGTGCATAATTGGACTTTGTTTATTATATTCTCCAAACCATGCTGTCTTTTAGTGGGCTTTAAATTGTAACCAGGTGAAATGAAATTAAACCTTTGACATCAACAGCATATGGACACTTATGAACTAAATATGGAAGTGTGTTTGGAAATTTTGTTTATATTTCCCTCAATTTCAGATTAATAGCACAAAGTAACATTTGCTACATGGCCTTTGAGATAACATGGGGAAAAACAGTCTTGTTTAACATGGAGGATTACCCAATTTGTGGGTTAAAGTGATCAATTTAAAAAATTTTTAATGACTGCACATTTTCCAATCTAGACTTAACTGAGATGAGATCAATTAATGCAGGTAGTTGAGAAATATATCTTTCTGTTATTTCTTTGCCTTTATTTTTCCCCATCGTATTCCCAGTTTATATCACTGTACCGGGCATATAGAAAATAATCAAATATTTGTTCAGTGAATAAATTGACAAATGTATGAACTTGGGAAGAGGGTCCTATAGTGTCTTAGTGGATGTAATGGTTAACTTTGTGTCAACTTGACTGAGACATGATACTTGGTTAGGCATTATTCTGGGTGAGTCTGTGCAGGCGTTTATGGAAGAAATTAGCATTTTGGTGGACTTAGTAAAGCAAGTTGCCCTCCTCAATGAGCGTGAGGCTCATCCAATCCATTGGAGGCCTGAGTTGCACAGAAGGTAGGGAAGGGAGCATCTGCTCTCTGCTTGATGGTCTGAACTGGGCATCAGTATTGTTCTGCCTTCAGACACAGACTGGAACTTATACCATTGGCTCTCCTGGTTCTCCTGCCTTTGAACTCAGAATCTTGTTTGATCTTTCTGAGCAGGTCAACTTTCTAAAGTCACATTTATTTTGGTTACTTTGTACAAAGGAGAAAACTTTAGTATATTTCAGAGAAAAATAAAACATAAATATTCTGGGGTAGAGTGCATTATAAGGTGTGTGTGTGTTTATGTGTGTGCGTATTGGGAGAAAATTTAAGACGAGATAGGTTTGAAAGCACTAAGAACACTGCCTTTAGAAGGATAAAGATTGATAAGCATGGTAGTTTAAAACAATGACTGCAAAATCTTGACACCACTCCCATTGAGTAGTAAGATCAATGTCCTCTCTCCTTAAATCTGGATGAGCTCATCACTTACTCATAGCTGATAGAATATCGGAGAAGGTGATACAGTTTTTGCAGGTGATGCAGTTTTTACCAGGTTCACTGGAATACTCACAGTTGGAATGCTGAGCCAACCCACTTGTGAGGAAGCACAGGCCACATGGAGAGGCACCCAAAAGTGCTCTGGTTGAGTTCTCAACTGGCAGCCAGCATCAACCACAAGACATACAAGTGAAGATGCCTCCAGAAGACCACAGTCCCCAGCTGCTTCATCACACCTAGCTATGGGGTTTTTCTAGTTGGATGTTCAAAGTGTTGCTGAGCAGACACAAGCCATTTTCATCTGCTCCAACCAGATTTTTGACCCAAATTTTTGACCATAAAAAGATGATATGGCCAGGCATGGTGGCTCACGTCTATAGTCCCAGCACTTTGGGAGGCTGAGAAGGGTAGAATTGCTTGAGCCCAGAGTTTGAGACCAGCCTGAGCAACATAGCTAGAACCCATCGTCATTAAAAATTTTTTTAAAAAGTAGCCTCACATGGTGGTGAGCACCTGCAGTCCTAGGTACTCAGGATGTTGAGGTGGGAAGATCATTTGAGTCCAGGAGTTCTAGGCTGTAGTGAGCTATGATTTCACCGCTGTACTCAGCCTGGGCGACAAGGCAAGATTCCCACCTCTAAATTTAAAAATAATAATAATAAATGATTATATGAAGCTACTAAGTTTTGAGAATAATTTGTTCCACAGCGATGGTGAGTTGAAACGGTGAGACGTGGGGAGAGGACTATGGGGAGGGAGGGAATGGCAGCTGGCATGAAGGGTTAACTTCCTTTTTCCTTTGGTACTGAGAGTTCTGCTGCTGTTGTTTTTATCCTGAACAAATGCTGGGCCAAAGTAAGCAGATTGGGGATGGGACCCAGAAGAGGCTTTAGCATCAATTTCGTATATATATGTTCCAATGAAATTTAAGCTGGCAGTTTTGTTGTGATTGATGCTAATTAAAATTTGAGAATTGCCTTATGTCCACAGATGTGATTTCCCTTTTTGCAGCTACAGTGCTAGGAGGAGGAGCTACAGAGAAATTCTTGTGGCCAACCACACCAGGTGGCCATTTTGGGGCACCTCAACATAAATACAATGCCACCTCAACAAAAGTTCCTTTATAGGAAGCAAGGTTTCAGGGATGGGGATTCTGTTTTTGTAAATTCAGAGATCGATATCAGTTTCCTAGCCAAGATTTTCAAAAGAAATGTTTTCTATATGGATGGTGGGAATGGTTATCCTCTTGAGTACCTGGCTGAGGAGAGGTGAAACAGATGACTTAGAACCAGGGACACCTGTCCAGGCCAAGTTAGATCTGTGAAGCTACAGTAGGGAGTGTGACCACAGTCCCATCAAGAGGTGGGAATCCTGCTCCAGAAGCTGCCATCTCTAACATCAGTGTGGTTCTCACAACACACTGAGATGTCCTGCTACACAGAGTGCGGAGGGATTTGGTGCTCTTCATATCAACTATGAGGCTTCCCCTAGGACATAATTTATAGATTGATCTTTTTAAAAAAAATAAATAGAATGATCTCAACTAGGGGAGAAAATCTTCCAACCCAGTAGGCTTCTTAAGTACTTCTTATGAATAGACTGTTTTTCTAATTTCTTCCCTCAGTTTGTGTATGATATATTATTACACCAGAATGTGAAGCCAGCCAAATGAGCCCCAGGAAAGAAATATTGCTCCAAAGTAAATATAGGAACTTGCTTAATACAACATGATCTGATATCTTGCAAATAAGACACACAATTAAAATATCATTGTATATGAGATTGAGAGATGTAGATTGTATGAGATAGTCCCACAATGCTGAATTGGAAATTTGATATACATGTTGAGCTTTGAGAAAAATTTTGGGAAAATGGAACCTTAAATCTGTATAGGGAGGAGAGAATGATTATGTAGAAACATGGCTGAAAACTATGACCCACAGAGGAACAAAAGCAGATTATAAATCTGTAATGTAGAGCAAATGTTTAGGAAACCACTGTAGCTGAATAAAGGGATATGACATTTGTGGACATGAGATGATTCTCACATTTTAGCTAGCACTAATCATAACAAACCTACAAGGTTAAATTCCATTGAAGCATATATATATATATTTGACAGAATCTTCTCATGGAAAAGATATTTAGAACCAAAGAGTAGTCTACTTATTTTAAGCAAAACAAGGAAATTCCATTAAATAAAAGTGTTAAGGGTGGGATTTTTAAAAATCTCACTATAATGCAATTTTATCTTGCAAAGTACATAATTTAAGGGATGCATCTATCAATTAAAAAAATACAAACACATTGGCCAGGGATGGTAGCTCATGCCTGTAATCCCAGCATTTTGGAAGGCCAAGGTGGAAGGATTGTTTGAGCCAAGGAGTTCCAGACCAGCCCAGGCCTCATGCCTACAAAAAAATTTTAAAAATTAACTGGACATGGTCATGTGTGCCTATAGGCTAAAGCAGAAGGATCACTTGAGCTCAGGAGTTTGAGGCTGCTGGTGATGGCACCACTGCACTTCAGCCTGAATGACAGAGTGAGATTCCAACTCAAAAAAAAAAAAAAAACAACCAAACAAACAAACCCAAATACACAAAGAGGTGCATGAAAGAGTTTATAGTTAGTAGCATCATAAAAATAAGTAAAGAACGGGAAAGTGAAAACTAAAGCCAAGAGCTAATAAAACAAACTCTAAGGGAGCATCCCATTATTGTGTATCTTGAATAAGTCATTGCCTGGGATCGAAAAAATAATTTTATACAAACTTTTTATATTGTCATATTATTTTACTTTACTGAAGCAGCTTAATTAACTTGAGAGATATATTTAGATTAAAAAGTCAGGAAGAGACTTCAGTGGCTTCAGTAAATGAAGACTATTAGGCATGAAAGATTTCCCTAGAAAGCACAACATAATCTTTAAAACTTTTTTTCTTCTTTTTTGCTGGGAAAGTTAATTTAAGTCTCTCCTTTTATGGGCAATTATCAATTTTGTTCTTTGCTTAATGTAGATAAGGCCTTGTTCCCCAACATTGTGCATTTTTACATATTTGAAGGGGTTTTAAGGGACATTAAGACATTTCCTTCTCTAGGTTCTTACAAACAACTGACACTAGTCCAGCAAAATTGCAGACTGCAGTTTTCAAGGATCAAAGACTGAAATGGAGCTAATTTCCTACAATGAGTCTACAGCCTGAGGAGTTAACTAAGTAGGAGAAGGCTGCTCTTTGCTATTTATTGAACTAATTAAAAATAAAAAGATAGCTTTCAATAAAAGGTATATCTTAGAGCATGATACTAATGAGGGTTTTTTTTTTTTTGGTCTTGAATGTAAACTTATACTCTTTTGAAGGTTAATGATACAAAGCAGATTTTGTTAATTGGTTTATTAACTTTTCCTATCTTGGAATAATTCATGTTCAGACTTTTTTTACATAGACTCACATTCATATCCTTGGGTAACTGCTGCTCTCAGATGGAGTTTTTATTTTTTAACTATGAACTAACAAGAAGAGTAGAATCTTGGTTGGAAGAGAGCTCAGAATTTTATTCGGTCTCATCTCTGCCTTCAAGCAAATGTATTCTATTTATTCAACCCAATAAATTAGGATGTGCAGTCTTCACATGGAGAGGTAGCTTAGCTATGACCATGTGGTGGCTAGTCACGATGGGACAGAATCTTACAGCTTAGCTTCACAATCTAGAAACCCAATGTTCATCTATTCCAGTAATAATTCTGTTCTAGGGAAGAAGGCACAAACCCAGGATGTGATGCAGGATGACGATGACTAGGATTACTTTGATTTGGAGAGTGTATTTCTAGTGACCTTGGCACCTGTCTTACAACCACTGTGTTTTGAGGTCTTTTAGAACTTATATTCACCTTTTACAAGAGTTTTTGAGAAGATGTTTGAATCAGGGTCTGCCATGCCAGACTCAACAAAACCTTCTTCCTATATTCTGTCTTTCGACATGTCGTTGTTTGAATGGCTTTGCAGGGTGAAGTGTATGGCCATGTATATTAAAACCACAGGCTTTTGAGTAATGAGCCCTCTCAAATTTCAACTCATTCATTATTCCTAAGTGGGACACTTTTTCATTAGCATCTTCAATTCTAACCAAATAGCCTTGTACTCAGAAGTGAGGTTTTCCTAAATATTAGTCAGGGAGAGAAAAAATCCTGGGACAGATTTTATCTGGCTCACTGGAGTACTTTTGAAGTCTTGGGGTAAGGTCGGACATTTTGTAGGCTTTCCTTTGTGTGTCAGAGAAAGTTTCAATAAGGCAGGCAGCTAGATAAAAGAGAAACCCCAGCCTATTTGGAGATGAAAGTCTTCAAACCAGGGCATGCCAAATTCATTGGAGAATATAGCCTCAAAGGAAATGTTTGCTTTCTTTTGAAAATTCATTATTATAAAGTCCATTGTGTGATTAGGCCAGTTGTGTGATTATTGAGAAATAACTAAAAATAATAAACGAATGTCTCATCAAAGGCATGTTAATGCTGGGTGATCTTTTTTTATTGAAATTGTGAGATATATATGTCCTAAATGTCTGGCTTCTCTATGAAAAGACATAATCCTTACCCAACAACACTTCTCATTAGGAAACCTACTATATACCTATGATATTGAGAAAAGTGGAGGCTTTAAATTTCTTTTTTTAAATTCTCAGAAACATGGAAATATTTTACATTTGAAGTTCAGAATAAAGATCTATTTTTATGCTCTGTGTTTGGCTTGCCAGATTAGTCTTGATCTTTGATAAATGGCAAAGTTACCTCATTACCCAACACGGAATATGTCCAGCCACTGTCTCTGCTTGAGCTCTACTCTGGGCAGGAAGTGATTTTTTTCCCCAGGTCAGATCTCATTTTCATGACTAAATCTTGTGAGATCTTCAAGCACTAAGTCAATAGCTCCTATTCATCCAGTCCTGAAAGGAAGGCAGTTATCAAAAGGATCACAGGCGAAGGGAGGTGACAGCGGATGAAACTCTGTGATTATTTTCAAAAGGACCAGCAGGCTCTGAAGTCTGATGATGCTCCTCTGACATACCCCACATCTCCGCTCACATCCAGTCTGGTGCCAAGTTGTGCCTGCCATCAGAATAGGAGATACCGTTTGGATGCTTGAAGCAGAAAAACACGTGAAAATACCCCATCCTATGTCCTAGTTGCCTAATTGAGAGGCATATGGAACCAAAAATAAACCAAGCCCAGAAAAACATGAATATCATACTCTGTACCCAGCAAGTAGAGTTTTTATGGTAAAACACGGTGTACTTCATTCAAGAAATGGCTTTTCCCCACCCCACGTAAATCAAGGAAGTCAAACGTAAGCACAGAATTTTACGAATAAAGGAAAGGCCCTTTGATAAAAATATACAAAGGAAAGCATGTTCCTGAATCATAATAAAAATAAGGGATTGAAGCCAGAAAGACCATTTCTTCCAAGAAGTCATCCTGGATTTGGCAAGAATAGTAATGGATCCCCCTCACATCTTCTATCTAACACTGAATGTTAAGGGCAATCCTAAGAAAATTACTATACGGATCTTGATATTCAAAGCTTCAGGAAGCTCAGATCCCAAAATAGAAGGGAGGGAGGAGAATTGGAGTATTTTAAAAAGTCAGATAACTATCATATCCAATATATTCAAATGTGTAATCAAATATCCCTATCAAACTAAGGCTAAGGTGTTTTCCCCCCCATATAGAAATACTTTTTTCAAAGGCAACAAGAGAAGTTCACAGAGAGTTGTGCACAAGTCAAGTGTTTATGACTACAATTACATTTTCAATGTCTCTGTTTTTTAACAGGCATTCTGTGATAAATCCTTTATCCAGAGAAGGGGTATTTTCTAATGTGCAAAACTACCTCTAAATGTATGAGTGTTGGGATTTTTATGTTCAAAGAAGGCTCTTCCATCCATACCAAAGCTTTAAACAGGTGATTGTGTCTCTGATATGTGGTAATTAATTTCTATTACTTCCTTACATGTAATTCTGTTTAAGGTTGCTTTCAGTTTCATTGTCTGAAGACACATCTACCTGAGGAGGTAAGGCAGTGGGGTCTGTGTCTGGAAGGAATTTCCAAATCAAAGGAGTCAACATTCATCTTCCCGTGTATCTCATTTGAATCTACAAACTCTGTATTATTGAAGAAAAAAGACACTTGGCATAATTCCATCATTAGAACAAATGTATCCAAATGTATACAAGAACTAATTTTGCCTAGACTGAGAACCGCAGTGCTATGTACTTTTACAGGATTTACAAATCAGGATAATTAGTTCAAGTGCCAAAAAACTCAAATCCCTGGAAACCTGAAGATGCTTGTGCATATTTTTCAAGCATATGATCAAAACCTACAACTTGGTGAAGAGTCCTTGGAAAAACATCCTTTTAAAATCGGTGACCTGTCTGTCATTCCTAGACTGCTATAGGATGAGGTGGCAGGGCCCTCTCCACTTTGGAGAATCTGGACATGGTACCAGCACAAGGGAGCCAGGACATTGGGTGTCTTTAGGGTGCAGCAGCAAACTGCCACACACCCTCTACCTTGGAAGCGCTTGACTAAGCCCTGAAAGCTACAAGTCTGGGCCAAAACTACAGAGTCCTAACACTGGGGAGAGAGGCCCCAAGTCAACTGCAGTTGATACATGGAAGTCATTTTTCTTTATCCCCTGCAGATTCACGACTTCAACAGAGCAAGGAATTTCAATCACCTTTCAAGGAATCCTGGGTAGAATGAATTTGTTCAATGGAAAAAAAAAATCAAGATCCCTGTGGTAGGTATCAGTCATTGGTTTCCAGTTACTCAACCTTTTTACAAGTCTTAAGGATCCTATAAACTTTGAAAGTCATAGTAAAATATTTATAGAGCAAGTCAAAGAAAAGTATAAAATAGTAGTCTCGGTGAAATTTTGATGTGACTAAAATTCCTTTTCACCTCTCTTGCTTTTTGATTCGGAAGGATCTAGGTACCTGGCCTGGCAAAACAGCAACTCATTTCACCCCATAGACCTGACATAGTGAATTTTCACAGCTACTATTTGATTTCATTTCTTTTCTTCCTGATGTTTACTTTAGAAGTTCAAGAGAGGATTTTGATGAGAAATGACAGTCCAAATTCATGCTGGTGCCACAGCTGAAATCTCACAGGTCATAACCCCTTCTGAATTTTCCCGAAAAAGGGCTTAAGAGCCATTCTCCACTGTGCCTAAGAAAGTCTAGCATAGCAATTGGTGTTTCAGGCTTTTAGGGGAGATATAAAATGGAGGCCTGACTAGTAAAACCTGCCACCCAAAGTCCCAAGACACTCTTTATTCAAGCAGTCGCAGAGCCCTGGTGGAATTCCATCTGGGGCAATCACATTTTGCTTTTGTGCCTTAATGTCCCCAGCCGACTCTTAGAACTCTTCCCTTCCTGGCTAGGGTGCAAGGGCTGTAATAGCAGGGTGCTGTATGGCAGCTGCTGCAGCAACACAAAACAGTAGGGACTGGCTCTCAGGAGCGCGATCGGGGTTCACAAACATGCATGGGGCAGGAAAGTGTGATCGCATATAAATGTGTGCAATATTATTCCAGGAAAAACATGTGAGCGTTTTGGAAGTCATAAGGGATTTCCTAAATAACCGTGGTGCACGGCGGCCAAGAGGCTTTTGCTCAAAGAAAGTCCAAGATCATAACTGAAAGTGTGTTATGGAGCAAGAAAAGGTCAAAACCACGGGCAAAATTAATGTCTTGCTTGGTTCTGCTCCGGTAACTTTTGGGGGGTGAAATTAAGTTCACATCCCTTTATTCAAAAGTGTGATTATAAAATAATGGGTAAGTGCTTCAACAAATATATCTGAATGAATACATCTGAATATATATTGTGACCTTCAAATTGGCCATGGCGAAAACTCTAATTTCTATGACATGTGTCTGCTTCAGCCTTTTTTTTTTTTTGAGACTCTTCTCGGCCCTTCTTTTCTCCCTGATTGTGATATGCATTACTCTCCTGAGATGCTTGTGGTTTTGTATGCCTTGTTATTATAAACATTTCCATTTAACATTGTAATTAGTAGTTTTCTGGGTTTGTGCCCTATAAAGGATTGTATCCTGGCACAGAGTAAATATGTTTTTTAAAAAAATGAATGTGTTGTGTGAACAGCCTTCAGAGGTATTTTGTGCTCCTCACAAGACAACTTGCCTAATATTTTATAGTCACATTTTGTATACCAAAGCAGTATCACTAAAATTTGATCACCTATATTCCCCAGCTCTGTTTTTAAATAATTGTTAGTTGATTTTATGAATCAAATACACCTTCCTGGTATAAAGATTTATAACCATTGAGACCATTCTAAAAGAATGTACTCTTGGCTCTGGAGGCAATTCCAAAAGAGGAATTTCCAAAATATTTTGAGCTATGACTGCATCATTGTGTAGTGATGCCCAGTGGAAAAATATTTTTTAAAGCAGTAAAAGCAGTAGAACTGTTCTTTAAAAGTTGCTAGTAGTTATAAGAGGCTGAACAACCCACTCACTATTGTGGCAGACTACCTTTGTTTTGGGAAAAGTCAGCAGAATAGATGCTTCAGTTTGTTCAAGAACAGCAATATACATAATGAGCGTCCCCATCAACATGACTCTAAATACCATAGCCTGTGATGTGGTGTGTTGTATTTAACATAAATGGAGTCTATTTTTAATAGGACATTGTCCTTCCTGCATCTTTGAATATGGATCTGGGTTTTAGTGATTTTCCCTGAAACTGTTCTAGGTAGGTGTGTGTGTGCATGCATGTATGCATCCATATATATGTGTGCATGTATGTCTGTGTGTATGTATAAATGCATGTGCATTTTGTCTGATTCTTTGTTTTAGGATACTGCAAAATCTGAGCTAACCCAGAAGGTAGTCTGACCCATCAGTGGTTCATTCCCGTCTACTGGTCTTTGTTAATGCCAAGCCTGGGACTCTCATCCAGATAAAACTGACCAAATGATGATTGTGATTGGTGTTTGGGGCCAAGGAGGCTGCTTTGCAGCTGGTGGGTAGTTTGAGAATTGCCCTTGTAGGCCAGTCATCTCGGAGTGGAAATGAGCAAGCCTGGTCCTGAGCTCTGAGACTGAGGAGCTAAGGATGGATTCAGGGTAGGAAGGAGATCTGGAGCCTGGTGGGGCAGAGGCTGAGAAGGCTCGGCCAGGTGAAAGTTAGCCAAGAGCTCGGCAGCAGGCCTGAGGTTGGCATTTGAAGCTGCGACCCTCTAGAGGAAGCACTTTTAATAAGCATGTAAATGTTCCTCTGAGTTGTAATTGTGTCAACCTCAAGCCTTCAGTAAAATTTTACAAAACAATTGGACTGTTCCTCTTTGTACTTTGGGGAATTAAAGGCAGAGCTTTTTATCTGCACTTGGAGTGACTTGTGTGGGAGGGCAAAGCAGCCTGGGAAGCCAGTTTTGAGCCTGCACAAGGGGACTTGCAAGGTTTCCAGCATCAGCCTTGGCGGCAGGGCAGCCAGAGGGTGGCAGGTAACTCCTGGGTGGGGTGGATGGTACATTCAGCCTCTTTCAGGAATTCCCCAATATGTCCGTGGAGGAGAATCAGAGAGAAGAATAACTTTCTTGAGCCACAGGATTGGGCCTCAAAGTCATGATCATGGAGAATTAAGAAAACATGATTTTTTTGGTAGTTATAGGTGAGTGAGGTCTGGGGACGTATATGTTCTAATTGGAATACGTGTATAGAATTATTATGTCCATAAGATGCTGTTATCTAAAAAACAGCATACAAAAATGGAAACCACTAAATTCTGTATTTTACATGTACTTGGAGGTTCTCATTACGCAGATGAAAGAGTGACAACTTCACTAAAGTGCTGAGCTTGCAGAGCGTTGCTACTGTCTGCTGTCCCCCTCTTGTTCTGTCTTGATACACCAAGTCCATTAGTGTCTTGTATGTGCTGAAGGTTTCTAACACCTTCTCTCCACCTGTCGCTGTCTCTAGTCAGAGTCACCGTGCTCTCTTCTTAGACTCTTGTGAATGTCTCCTAAAAACCTGGTTCTCGAAGGCAGGCAGACAGATCTTTTAAACATGTCAGATCATGCTGTTCCCTCTGAGAGCTCCCTGTAGCTTCCCATGGACTTAGGAAAACAAATCCAAACAACCCCAATTCTTCCATTTCCCAGAAGACACTAGGTGACCCCCTTCCCCTAGAGGACCCCCACACTCTCCACTCTGTTCCTTGCCTTCCAGACACTCAGGCTTTTTGCTATTGTTGTTTCCCCCACTAAAACATAGGCCCCAGCTCTTCCCACTCACTGGATGGTTGTTTCTCAGGTTTTTTCCTGTGTGTGCAGCTCTTTCCCCTCAATCAGATGTCACCTCCTCAGAGAAGTCTTCCCTGACCATTCTGTCCAAAGTATTCCTTCCACCCCAGGTCCTTTCTGTCACATCACTCTGTTTATCCAGTGAACTTAGCCAACCTCAACTAACTAATTCATATTTTAATGTGTCTCCTGTTTATAAGCTTTCAGATGTGCTAGAGTTGTTGTGTCCTGCAGTTTCCCTAACATCCAGCACATGGTAGCGTTCATGAAATAAATGCTGTAAAAATTAACTAATGAATTTTCATCTGGACATTGGAGAGTCACAATGGTGGAGTCCATTATCAAATAAAAAGCTTGCTGGGTTCAAGACCCACCTGGGCAACTTGGCGAGACCTCATCTCTACAATAAATAGAAAATTAGCCGGGCATGGTAGCACGTGCCTGTAGTTCCAGCTACTTGGAAGGCTAAGGCAGAAGGATCACCGGAGCCCAGCAGGTCGAGGCTGCGGTGGCTGGGAGTGTGCCACTGCACTCCAGTCTGGGCAACAGAGTGAGACTCCAACTCAAAAAAAAAAAAAAAAGTTTTGTTGCTCAAATGTAGACATGGGGTCAAGAAGGTGGTTCTTGAGTGATGTAAACACACCCACACATAAACACACACCTCTGGTTCCTGGCTTCAGGCTCAAGTTATCCCCTCAAAACCATTCAGAGCCCCCTTTGGGTAGGCATTTGGAAATAGCCCCTTTGTCAACACATCCAGCCTGTTCCTTGTGGGTCTGGCGGATCTTAATCCTCTGTCCCTTTCCTGTGGGCTCTACTTCTTGGGATCAGGAAGCCTCTTGATGGGCTCTGGGACTAAATCCTCTGGCTTACACTCTCCCCTACCTAGTGCTCCTCACTGTCCTCCCTCTTCTTGTGTCTGGTCTGCCTACTGAATTTCCAGTTATCTCATTCCAGTTATCTCATTCCATCCTCTAACCTCTCATCTGGATGGGGCTGAGGGGTCTGCTCCATGCCATCGTCGGGAGAATAGAGGTGAAGACAGCAGCCCTTCTGTCTGGTCTCAGGTGCAATCTACACAGTCTTCAGACTTTTCCGGAGAGTTTCTAGAAACACTCTTGAGTGTGATTAAGCTCAGAGTCTCCTGTCTTTCTTGTCCACTTCAAATTGTATTACAAAAGAACCTCTAGTGTGACCATGGAAAGGGAAAGGGAAAAATGCATCCCATAATACTGATACTGACCTAGAAAGCCCTCAGAGATGATAACTCTTTCTTCACTTTTATTTTTAACATCTACCCAAACAGTTACCCCTCACACAGGGCTTCACAAATATCATCTGACACACCTACCTTCTCCAGATCTCCAAGATACTGGCAGCATGGAGGGAGTTTGGTCAGGGTAGTTTCTCTCTTCCCATGACCTTACATTTTCTGTAGAACTCAGTGGGAGGTATGGTCAGCAGTTTTCTAGCATATCGATTCTCAATCAGGGGACAGGTTGCATATCTTCTTATCAGTTTGATTACATTACCAAATCTGATGATTGTCTGACCTACTTAGACTGATTATTTAAAAATAAAGACAACTTAAACATATTTTAAATTTGCAAGGTACTCTTTGGGAAATTATGTCCTAGGAAGGAATTATGAAGCTGGGTCTGGAATCCTGCCTGGCTCCCACTGGCTGGCCCATTCATGAAGTGGTGGTTGGAGTACATTGCTGGCTCAAAGCATCCTATGTGTGGGATAAGGTGGGTGGAGAGACTTGCTAATGGTGATGTCCCATCCAGAGCCCTTTCAGGCTCTTATGTTTCGATTCCCAGGAACACTAACTTCATAAAAACATTCCACTCTCTCAAGCCACCATTAACCTTTCAAAGTTAGCTAATGATTAATGTCATTAGTTCCAGAATGGGATGGCAACTCCCTGAAAGGGTATGGGGCCCACAGCAGAGTAGGTTGTAGGAACTCTGCAAACCTAGCTCACCGTCCTTGGTCCGGGTGTGGAGATAATGGTTTTACCTCCTCCATCAGTGACTTTTATTGCAGTCGTAATTATGCATCTGTTCGGTCAACACCTGCCCTACTAGTGTGGAGAGAACCCAAATAACAATATCAAGTTTACCAGACCTAAATAGTGTGGACATTACCAATGATGTGATGACCCTGTGTCTGGAGAGCAAAGGTCTCTTGGGCTGGAGAACAACCCAGCCACAGTTTTCAGGAACTATTCTGATTTCCTTTATCCTTGACTTTGTTCTGATCAGTGAAACTTTCATAAAATTGCCATTTCCATAGATCAATAATGACTGTAGCAGCAATTTCATAGGGTTCAACCCATGGGTTTTGTTCTCAATTCTAGAGAAGTGATATCAGCCACAGGGAGAAGGTAGCAAGCTAAGAGAAGGAACTAATCAAGTAAGAAAACCCTTGAGGTCGGGGTAGTATATTTTACAAGCCAACTTGCCCTAAAGAAGACAGTAGTGGTTGCACACTTTGCTGTTAATATTACATGCATATGGCTTTTGAAGTATTTCAACTTCTTGGGTGAGACATTTAAGGTAATGAGTTCCTGAAGCGTCATGTCATCAAAGAACCTGAAAACAGTGTTCACGGTGTTTTCATTAAGTGATGAGGGATGGGAAGGTTGTATTTACACAATGAACAATTGCAGTCTCAGTGATCATGCAGGACATGGCCCATCGTGAGGGCAGATGCAGAAAGAAATCTTGTTTGAATTAGCAGTAAATTGTACTTCAAGATGACAGAAGGTACTACTCATCCCAGATGTCTAATGACAAGGAAGGAACACAAGAAAGGAGAACTAGCAGTGCTCTCTGACTACATGACAGGTCTTCGCATAACTTTTCAACTTCATAAAAGTCCACTGGGACAGGCATTATTATTGTTGTTTCACAGATGCTCCAAATGGCACTAAATAAATGGTCAAAATGCCTATCACTAGATGTTGGCAAAGCGAGAATTTATGACCAGCTTAGCTGAATTCTTAGTCTTATCATTTCCTTATGCCTGGTAAGACCAGATGTTGCCTGAAGGGATCCATGTCTATGTATTGGGTCTTGGCATCCTCAGGGTGTCTAGCTTGGGACCCTGCATGTCACCACCACTTCCCTGCATCCCTGATCCCCTCAGCACGTGTTGAAGGAGGCCTCCCTGGGCACACAGCACAGTGATTTCCGGTTCCAGTTGCATTTAACATTTTACCTCCAGCTGCTCCCAGCAGAGAAGGAACACAATAGTCAACAAAACATTTTTGTAGCCCTAGCTCTAATGGCCCTGTTAACTGTATTTTCTTGTCAGAAATTCAGGGTCAAAAGGATTTCTGAATCACTTCTGTACAGGACACAATGGAAATCTGTTAGAACCTTAAACCACCAAATTCTTCCCGTGTCGGATGAGAGCTGTGCCATCAAACCAAATAACAATTATGCCGGTGCTGGGGAGGGAGGAGGGAGGAGACCGTGTGGTTTTGATGCTGACTTGCCAGGCTGGGTCAATTCTCAAAGCGCTTCAAGTTTAATCAGCTCCATGGTGAGCGTCACGGATAAATACCACTCGCACATGTACACACAGGTACGGAACTTTAAAGTAATGAGCACTGATGCCGTGATTTAATACGTATTAATCTGTTTGCCTATTTATTCTGCATCTGTCACTGCCCGTAACTCTGGCAACTTGGAAGCTGCCCGTTCCACCCTGTTGCTGGACAAGCCACACAGAGTCTTGCCACAAGGAAAGCGTGGCACCTTGACTTGTCCACACATGGTAGGTGCGGGGACCTGTTTTTGATAATGTGTCCCATTAGTGGCCAGTGCTAGAGCTCTAGTCAGCCACGTGGACAGGCTTTTTCAGGAGGGAAAGCGAACACAGATAAGCAAGTTGTCATTGTGTGTTCTGACCCTTTGTGGACTGCGTGACTCACTGTGGCAAGCTTCAGGAGACGTCATTCAGTTCGGCCACCAAGGACAGGGCTTGGCGTAGTAGGAGTGCTGTGTGCTGCTTAGTTCCCATTCCTGAGTCATCTAGAATAGAAGCATAAGGCACTCATACTATTTTTGGATGGCAGGGAGATGATGGAAATAAATGAAACGATTAGACACAGGCATTTAGAAGCAGCATAAGAAAGATGAAAGCGGGCCAGGCTTGGTGGCTCAGCCTATAATCCCTCACTTTGGGAGGCGGAAGTGAGTGGATTCCCTGAGCCTGCTGGTTCGAGACCAGTCTAGGCAACTTGATGAGACTTCATCTCTACAATAAATCAAAACAATTAGCCGGGTGTGGTAGCACGTGCCTGTAGTTCTGGCTACTTGGAAGGCTGAGGCGGAGGGATCGCTGGAGCCCAGCAGGTCGATATTGGGGTGGCCATGAGTATGCCACTGCACTCCAGCCTGGGCGACAGAGTGAGATTCCAACTCAAAAAAAAAGAAAGAAAGAAAGAAAGAAAGTAAAGTAGACTGAAGATGACTGTGAGGTAAGATAATTGCTACAGACCCCAAATAGCACAGTGTACCTGTTGGGCTGCCTTTTTGCAGAAACGTTTCCCCAAGTTGAGTCGCAGTGCAGAACAAGGCCAGATGGCTGGGCTGGGTGACCTGGGGTGTGTCATCCAATGGCTCAGAGTGTTGCTGTCTTCTACTTCACAATTCGGCTCATAATACCTGCCCTAAAGGATGTTGTAGGGATTAGGGATGAGGTAGGTAAGATCATGTGCAGTTCCTGGTGCAAAGCAGGAGTCTACACGAGGCAGCTCTTGTGGGCATTATGGAGGAGGTAAGTCATGACATGGGCCTCTGGGAGTGGTCAGAAGTCCAGCCAGTGGTGGGGACAGGAAAGGCTTCCTCCACGCTAATGTGTAGAGTGCCAGTCCATTTATTTTCACAGCTGCAGAGTTTTCCATTGAATGAATATCCTACAGTTTATTTAAGTGCTCTCTGGAGCATGGACATTTGGTTATTTTCACTTTCTGACCATTTCAAACAATGCTATGGATTAGTTTCTGAGAGCTGCCATAAGAAATTACCACAAATTGAATGACTTGAAATGAAAGAGATGTATTCTCTCACAGTTCGGGAGGCTAGCCTGAAATCAAGATTTGGTGGGAGTGTGCTTCCTCTGAAGGCTCTGGGGAGACTCTTCTCCCACTTCTTTGTCTCAGCTTCTGGTAGTGCCATCAGTGCTGGTGTTCCTTGGCTTGTGGGCACATATCTCTGCCTCATCACCACATGGGGTTCTATCTGTGTATGCTTATGTCTTTTTTCCTCTTCTTATGAGGACAGCAGGCATACTGAATTAAGGGCTCACCCTTTTAACTCCTCTCAAATAATGAAGTCTGCAATGATCTATTTCAAAACAAGACTATATTCTGAGGCTTTGGGAAGGATACTTTGGGGAACATTATTCGACCCAGTACATATGACTCTGAACATTCTTGTGTCTATGCAAGGTGCCTCTGGGCCCACCCTCCATGCCAATGTTCTTTCACCGAGATCACTGGGTCATAGGGTCCCTGCATCTTTGCAGCATGCCGAATTGCTTCTTCAGTTAGTTGTACCAAATTATACACCCATGAATGGTGTGTAAGCATTGCCCGACAACCTTACCATTATGTTGGTATTGTCAAATTTTCTTTTTAAATTGTCAATCTAGTGTTTGTAAAATGGTGCATCTGTATGGCTTATTTTGCATTTCCCTAATTACTAATCATTTGCTTTCTCCTTTGTAAAATACCTATTTATATATTTTGCCTATTTCATTGTTGGCTTTTTGTTGTTACTTACTATTTAAAGAAACTCTTTGTCAATTCCAAAATTGCAAACACTATCTCCCAGTGTTTGGTTTGTTTTTTCACTTTCTTTATGGGGCCTTTTGTTGAAAAGAAGTTCTTAATGGAGTGAAACTTATCCATCCTTTTCTTTAAGGTTGGAAACTTCTGTTTCTTAAGAAATTCATCCCTACTTTGAAGCCATAAAGAGCTTTCTTTTCATTTTCTTCTAGATACTTTTAAAGTTTTGTCTTTTCCATTTAGGTCTCTAAGCCAATAGAAAGTGATTTTTTTGCATGGCGTACAGCTGGGGTCCAACTTCATTTGTTCCCCATATGGATAACCAATTCTTCTAGCCTCATTTGTTCATCTCCCCAACTCTCTGCCCTCTGCACTGTCACCCTGTCCTTTTTAACAAATATCCATATATGTACATCTGTTTGGGCTTTTAAGTCGTGGGTTCTCTAATTATTTGAGTTGTTTTCAACTTTTTGCTATGACAAATGGAGGTGTGACCAACAATTTGCATGTCCATATTTGGCACATCTCTGTTTGCTATTTACTTCCTTAAAATGAATTTCTAGGGGCAATTTTGCTATATCAAAGAGTGAGCACATTTGTTTTTGTTATTTTCTTCTCACACAAGCACACCTTCCTCATCCTGTTGTGGCATTTGAATGTTCTTACCCCACCTAGGCCCTGACCCTCATTCCAGGCCAGCCCTCCCCTGCAGGGCCAGCCACTCACTGCTCACAGACTGGGTTGGTTCACTATGAGCCACCAAGGCTCCTCACAGCCCCTCTGCCACTCCCACTTACCTTGTCTGCACCACCTGTGGCTTGAAGACAACATTGTTAAGGAAGAAAAGGAAAGAGAAAGGGAGAAAAGAGCAATGGGAAGAGGCTTTTAAAAATGCATTGCATTGAGAAATCACTCTCTCAAAGCTAATCCCAATGCATACTTCCACCCCCGGTGTACAACAGGGCATGATGACCCTCAGGAAGTGCTGCAAAGACAAAATGTTTGTCTTTTTCACTGTTGCATCTTTAGCACAGTCTGTAGAACACAATCGATGCTCAATACCGATTCGTTGAATGACTGTGTTTCTCGTGTTGTTTGCTGTTTTTTTTCTGAGTTTTTTTTTTTTTTTTGGCCACTGACAGCCACCCCAGGGTTGACCTGCTGGGCTCAAGCGGTCCTTCTGCCTCAGCCTTCCAAGTAGCCAGAACTACAGGTACGTGCTACTGTGCCCGGCTAATTTGTGATTTATTGTAGAGATGAGGTCTTGCCAAGTTGCCCTGGCTGTCTCGAGCCCTTGGGCTCAGGCAATCCACTTGCTTTGGCCTCCCAAAGTACTGGGATTACAGGCTGAGCCACCGAACCCAGCTGTATTTTTTCACCAGCTAGTTTTTAACCATTAAAAAATCTACTTTGTCAATGTATGGAAGCACCATCTCTGGTCCAGGTATGCTTCCACTTGGGTGGAGCACACCCCAGGATCTTTGTAGTCTGAGGAGCTTCTACAAGCCTTTTGTTCAGTGATGCCCTGTCCACTGTCCAGCACACAGTTCTGTGTATTGAATTCCTGCGGTGATTTCCAAAACACCAAGCCAAAGAGAATTTCTCTTCCTAGGTTTCTGCTTCCAAAATGAAATGGGAGATCAAACAGGATCCAGCATGCAACTA
>CAUYQG010254760.1:0-10800 GCA_963574415.1 Tarsius wallacei
AGGGCTCACTTATGAGTGAGAACATGCAGTATTCAGTTCTTTGTTTCTGTGATAATTCACTTAGTATGATGGTCTCCAACTGCATCCAGTTTGTTGTAAATGCCATGATTTTGTTCTTTATGGCTGCATAATATTTCATCACGTATATGTACCGCATTTTCTTTATTCGGTCCACTTTCAATGGGCATCTGAGTTGGTTCCACGTCTTTGCTGCTGTGAATAGTGTGGCAATAAACATGCATGTACAGGTGTCTTTCCTGTAGATCAAATCATTTACTTTTCAGCCAACAGAAAGCATTACAAAGTCACACATACCAATGAGCTCACCTCGCCCATTTTTGTGCCCAAGAAGCATGCGTGATGTGCATTCAGGTTATCATTTCCACACTTCAGAACAGCACTTCCAAAGGGAATGGAATTCGAAACAAGTTTTACTTACCTTCTCTGGCAAAATGTTCCAGATGAGCTAATGTCTCCTGCCCAAACAGAGAATCTTCTGAAAGTCTCTCATAAGTCACTGTGTCCTATTAAAAAAAAAATCTCTGTGGTTAACATCTCACATAAGTCTTCCAGTCAGAGTTCTAAATGCTGCTTTACAACGTTACTGGTATATCTCATAGGCATGAAGGGGTTTGAGCAGCCCCAATAGAAGCACAAGTCCAAAATAAGTTCAAAAATAAGCCCCAAAGTGTGAACTGGTCTAGTCACTTTAAAGAAAACTAAGTCTGATGACTGTACATAAAGCATGTTGCAGAAGACCACCGAGCAGGAAGAGTAAAGAAAAGGATATCATTGCTGTATACATCCTCAAAGACATCAAAGAAATAAAAATGAAGTCTATTAACAACAGCACCTACCAGAAATCATGAGAAGAGTTAAAAGCCACATCCTCAATGCCTCTCAAGTGCAAGCTGGCTTTCAAGTCCTAAAGAAGAGTTTGACCGTCCCAGGACAGTGGGCCTCTCTCTCTTCAACAGACACTCCAAGATAAGAAACACTATCATCAAGAACAAAGTGTAGACAGTTTTGTTCATTAAAAACAGTCACGGCCAGGCGTGGTGGCCTACTCCTAGAATCTGGGGAGGCACCTGGGAGGCCAAGGTGGAAGGATCGCTTGAGCCCAGGAGTTTGAGACTAGCCTATGCAATACCGTGTCTCTCCAAAAAATAATTAAGCTGGGAGTGGTAGAGCGTGCCCATAGTCCCAGCACTTGGGAGGCTCTCACTTGAGCCCAGGAGATCGAGACTACAGCAACAACAGGTAAGCAGCGACAACATTTTAAAAAGAGATGAAGTTGTAAAATGCTCCCTGCAAGTTGTTGGACTAGAGAGAGAGCGAAGGTGAGAGATGAACCCCAATACTTACAGCCCCCTTGCAGTAAAGCTGGAGTTGCCCCGACAGGGTCCGGACGATTATAGACATCCTCTTCCTACTGCTAGAACAGCATCACAAGTGTCATTCATTTCTATTTTGTCCAGCACAAGATGCTAACACACACACACACACACACACAAAATCAAAGTCAGAAGAACTCCCAGAGTCCTCAGCCGACAATCAGTGAAAAGGTCAGCATGCTTCTTCAATTGTCAGTCTCCACTTCTTTTCCTTTACTAAGGCTTTCAAAATAATTTGACTTGAAAAACAATAATAACCCAGCCTTGGGAAGAACTAACAATCTATTTCATCAATTCCCTTTCCTAATTTTTCAGATTGAACATTAAAAATGCTCAGATGGGCCAAGAGATATGACTGCGTAAGTCTTGGGAGAGGTCCGATAAGAATCACAGCATCATCAGCATCCTTACAATGTGCTCTGGGGACAAGGCCACAGCGGCTAGAGCTACAGCCCTGCTGGAGTGGGAGGAGAGAGATCTGGGTGCAATTTTTTCCTTTGGAAAGAAAAACTGAATTAATTGTCTACTTTTGAAGAACCCGTGTTTTGGTTTACTGGTGAAAATAACTTCCAATCTCCATCCTTTCATCAACAAAATGTATTGAGCACTTACTGAATACTGGCCCCCACATGAGGTGATTCCTGCCCTCAGGAGCTTACGGTCTAGGGAGCGAGACAGTCATGAAGTCAGAACAGATTCAAAGTCTCCACTCTGACTGTGACCAGTGCTACAAAGGAGTAACCCATGCAAGCTTTCGAAAGAGAGTCTGGTGAATGAGGCCTTCAGTGAGCACTGGGCGGAGATTTCGAGATCGAGCCTGCCTAGGACTCCATGATTCTGTCCTGAAGGGTTGATTTATGTTGCCAGATCTCAAGCTGAGTAGTCACGGAAACAGCCCCGGGAAATACACAAACTTGATAAACAGGCAGCTTACCTGGAAAATTCCAGGACATTAAGAATTTCAAAAGTGTATTTTTCACCCATCTGAAGATAAGACAACATATTCTTACCTGGGGAAAAAAGTATTCATCTTGGAAAATAATTCACTACCTCAATCACAAACTAGGTTCCAAATACATATCTTTTCCCAAAATATAAATTTCTTGCAAGTCCGATGAGGTGACGGCGGCCTCCTCTGGTAAGAGCATTGTCTGTGGCTTGGACAACAGGAATGACTCGAATGTTTCCATCAGCACTGGTTTAGGACAGAGCCATACCTCTCTTCCCAATCAAAAAATCAGCACTATGAGAAATATTTTATAAATACTCTCAGGTGGCCAGGGTACATGTAGTAAGTGGATGGACCAGCAGACAATGGGAGAATAAACTAATCTTTTCACTATATCATCGGGAGCAAATGAAATCCTTAAAGCTTGATCATTCTAAGCGGTAAACAGGGAAAGAGGTGGCATGTATACAAGAAGTTTTACAGCAATGATGCATTTTTTTCCCTAAATGTTTCCAGTCACAGTCTCTTGATTTCCTGTAGCCAAGATCAATTTATCTGAGTCTACCAGCTCCCAGCATCACCAACGTGGCACTGAAGAATTTTAGATAATTTGAGAGTCACCCATGTACCAGGTACTATGGATATAAAGATGAATTCATCAATCTCTTTTACCAAAAACTCGATGTCTGGTGAACATTCCTAACCATCCATGATGACTAGAAGAAAAAAAAACCCATGTGCTGGCCACTATGTTTGCATTGCTTCCACTTTTTTCCCCAAAATATCAAAGGTTCGTGCTGATCAGTTATCAAGACTGAACAAGGAAATACAATCAGCAAAGTGAGTACTCAGTATAATCACCAAACCCATCACATATGGTTTGAACCATGTTAACTCCCCTTGGGAAAAACACAGTCTGTTTTTCAAAGCTCTGATGATTCTAATTCTTTGGAATAGCTCGCCTTAACTGTATACCTTCTATGTGCCAGGCACTAATTCCAATTACTTGACATATACTGATTCACTTCATCCTCACGAGGACTCATGACATGCTTGATAACAAAACAGTATTTGCCAATACTGAGACGTGAAACGTGCCTGAGGAGAATGACTGGGTGGGTGTGGGGCCAGGCTGGAATCCCCAGCCCCGTGGCCCCAGAGTTCCTGTCCTGACCCACTGCACTCTTGTACCTGTCTGGAAAAGCAACTAGAAGTATGGGGCTGAAGAGTGTTCCGAGTGCTACTCACAGCTTCTACGGTGACAGAGAGTGGTGTTCTTGTAGTCAAAACAAAGCCAAGTTTTTTTGCTCCTTTTACTTAAGCTGCTTCATCTGTCAACAAAAAGTTGTATTAGGACCAGCCCAGGCAATATAGGGAGACCCCATCTACGAATAATTTTTTTTGTTAAATTAGCCGGGTGTGGTGGTATGTACCTATAATCTCAACATTTGGGAGGCCCAGGCAGGAAAATTGCTTGAGCCCAGGAGTTCAAGATCAGCCTAGGCAACATAGCGAGACTTGTCTCTACAAAGAGTTAAAAAATAGCCAGGCATGGTGGCATATGTGCTTATAGTCTCAGCTATCCGGGAGGCTGAGGTGGGAGAATCACTTGAGCCTAGGAGTTTGAGGCTGTGGTGAGCTGTGATCATGGCACTGCCCTCCAATCTCGGCAACAGAGTGAAACCTCGACTAAAAATAAAATAAAATATAATTAAAAAGTTGAGTCAGTAGGAGTTGAGCAAATGCATAACACTGAGTTCAATTTCATACAGATTTCCATTCTCTGGCGCTAAAATATCATGTCATCTTTTTAACTTAGCTTTTTGGGTCCAGATGCACTTATCTGTCCTAGGAACCAGACAGCATTCAATGAAAGAGGACATTTGGTTAACGGGGCCTCTGTCAGTGGTCTTAGATGAATGTACAGGCTGACCGTGAAATACTTTCTTGCTCTCTGTAATGATCTCCATATATGGTTGCAAGGCCTTGACTTTCCTCTGCTTTGTCACTGACTTCGGCCAGACACACATCCGAGCCCCAGGCTCTGAGCACCCTCCTCAGTCTCCTTGCTGCTGTCTTTGGGGAATGAGAAGCCCAGAGCCATAGGGTGGCTCTCCATGAATCCCTGACCTGTGAGCACTCCCGGGAAGGAGAAAGGTCAAAGCAGCTGGGGGGATCATCCCTCTTCAGAGGCCTCACTCACCCCCTGCCAGGCGCGATGCGCTGTGTGCATGGCACCCACCTGGGGAGGAGGCCCGGTAGAGTATGTCATCTCCATCTCTCTCAGGGACAACCGTGTGACAGACACATAACAGGGTCAGAAATTCCTTTATGTATTCTTTTGCGGGCTGTGAAAAAAAAAAGGCTCAGAGTTAGTGAGGCTGTTTCCAAGTCAGCAACGTGAGAGTCGCATGTAGTCTGCAATCTGTACCAACTGAGGTTTGATCTCAGGTCAGATGAAGTCAGGCTCCAGCCAAAAACCATGCCGTGCATTCAAATGAGTTTTGGGGTAGCTATTGAGTCCTAGGCAGTGCAGGGGGTTGGGGGGACTCGGGGAACAGGACCACCCTGCCTTCTTGGAGCTTTTATTCCCCTTGGGGAGACAGGATTTCCTAAAGCTGGGGAAAACAGACTGTAGTAGAGGAAGGAAAGGCCTATTTTATTTTATTAGTTTTTTGAGTTGGGGGTCTCACTCTGTTGCCCAGGCTGGAGCGCAGTGGCACAATCATGATGATCACAGTTCATAGCAGCCTCGACTTCCTGGGCTCAGGCAATCCTCCCACCTCAGCCTCCCGAGTAGCTGGGACCACAGGAGCACGCCACCATGCCCAATTAACTTTTTTGATTTTTTGTAGAGACGAGGTCTTGCTATATTGCCCAGGCTGGTCTCAAATCCCTGGACTCAAGAAATCCGCCCACCTTGGCCTCCCAAAGCATTGGGATTATAGGTGTGAGTCACCATGCCCTATTTTAGGTGGGTACTCAGAGAATGATGCTTGAGGAGATGATATTTAAGTTAAGATCTAAAAACAAGGTTAGTTGGCTGTTTTTATCGTTGACGGTGACAGTAGCCACATACCTGACAAAGGGAATTGCATGGTCAAATGACCCGAGTCAGCCTCGTGTCTCTGTGGAGCTTTAGACAAGTGTGACTTCACTGTCTTGAGCAAGGGGTGTGATGACACTGAGTAATTCAAAGAGAAGACCACGGTAACGAGTTCGGGCTTCACCGTCAGCATGGTGCCAGTCCTCAGAAGGGTGTCAAGCAAAGAAAGAACATATAGAGATTTAAAAGGTCACTTTAAATTTTGAGACGATGAAGATTTCAAACGACCTAAATCAATATTTTAAAACAGATGAGTGAAGATGTTGGCAGCATGCAACAGATCCAAATAGTTTAAAAGCAGATAGACAGTCTCAGCATAGATCGCTTCATAGTAAAAGGGCTTGTGTGATGTTTAAATTCACTCGCACTCATACGTTCAGTACTTAGCTCATAATATTGCTCACAGAATCCCTTGTTAATTATATGAGCATCAGAAAATGTCAAGACTCTCTCCCAGGATTCAGAAAATGACACCTTTTAGGAAGACATCTTCATTTTAAAGTTATGCAGCATGACTGTGTCAACAAACAGGGCCGACTTACTTGGCCATTCTCAAAGTTCTCCAGTAGTCAGGAGTCATCAAATTCAAAGGGCTCTGTGCTGGGAGAAGGTGTCTGATTAGAAGGAAGGAAGGAAAAGGTGACTCTGACAGAAAGTTCCCGACGGGACCAGTCAATAAGGACCTAAAGTGAACACACAGCCCCATCTTCTGTCTTCAGGGGGCTCACACTTGAAGAGTCCACAGACCTACAGCAAATATTTAAAGTTCTGTCCAATGACACATCCTCTCAGGTCTTGAGCAGCAAAATGGCATTTGCAAATGCCTAAACTTGCACTGGAAACTGCAAAGTTATAAGGAACTTGAGATGGAGTCACTACAAAAGTAATGAATTAAAGGCTGGGTTTCCAGGTCTCTGAATACCATGTGGGGAAGAGCTACCCAGGGGAGTTTCTAGAAACTGCCATTTGGGGTCTGGACAGGAGAGAGCTGAGGTGTAGTGTGTCAGTGCTTCAATATTGATCAAAGTTGGCTGCAGAGAAGAGGACGAAGCAGGAAAGAACATTGTCTGCACCTGAGGTTTCCTGTGCCAGGACCATTTCTGTCTGAGATATTTCTAAGGGAGAAAAGGTAGCTGTTACAAGACTCTAAACATGAAACTACATAGGAATTCTAATTATGTATCAAAGCAGACATAAACCATATTTTTTAACCATTGCAAGTTTTCGTTGAGGCTAAATTAAGTTTTAGTCTTATTCAGATACAAATATAGCATTAGAAATTCAGATGTCTTGGAGTTAATTAATTAATACACTAATTAATTTTAAGGGGAAAAATGAAAATTTCCAACAGAGTAAGGCAATAAAAACACTTACCCATAAATTATGCCTGCAATGGTGCACTTCTTAAATGTCATAATATTGCAGGCGAGGGTTCCTGTTTTATCAGAAAATAAGTATTTCACCTAAACAAAGAAAAAAAATGAACACGATAAATTTAAAATGTATTTAGAGAGCCAAGAAAGCAAAATGAAGTTTTTTTCTCTTTAAATCCTCGAAATGTGTTAATTTTTAGAAAACAAGAGGCTCAGCTATAAGAATTCCAACTCTCATATCTATGCTTCTTTGGAGGGTCCTACCCTTCTCTTTGTTTTACACTGGAGGTGAAATTATATGGCAATATGCAAAGTACATTTTAAACCACCAAACCAAAGAAAATCAGAAGGCTAAGTTCGTTTTCCTGCAACAAGAAATTCCATCCAAAGGGTCTAGGAAACAGGGTAGTAGGTAGTCAGATGAAAAGGAAAAACATCGTATTGTACCCCACATATCTAAAATAAAAAATTAGTAAGAATAAATAAATAAAATGAAGACCAACCTCAAAGCCATACATCATCACAACCATTTTTTCATTTCTAAAGTGACACGGAGACCCTGGAGGTGATCACGTCTGTTCAACAAGCAACACAAAGCAACCTAGAGTCAACTGTTTTTAAGATCTGTGTGTTATTTGGGAAGAAGAGAGAGATGCTGATTCATGTTAGATTTCATTTACTAAAGTAAATAAAAAATAGTAACAAAAGGCAGAAGCTATTATACGTGCTGTACATTCACATGTACACACAAAAACACATTTAAACAATGTTTAAAAGGAATGCAGAAAGATGCAGAATGCAAAAATAGAGAGCTGTCAGGAATGGTAATATTAATACCAAAGCAGAAGTTAGAGTTCAAGGAGATAAAAAGTAATAATAAAGGCAACATTTACAAAGACAATATGACAATTAAGAACCCATAAAACAAAGTATATACATAAAACTAGAAACTTAATAAAAGTAGATAATGCTTAGAGAATTCAGAACATTTCTTTCAGAATTTTAGATTCTTTGAGATCTGAATTCTTTCAAATTTGGATAAAGAAAGATAGGACATAGACAAAATTGAAAATGATGATACATTTGAATCTAATAGATATAGAAAAGAAAAAATACATATTTTAAATGTCTTTTACAAAAATTTATTATGTAATTGTCCACAAATAAATCATTGACAAAGTTTTTTAAGTAGAGGCTTCATAAGTCACATTTATTTATCATAATCCAATAAAACAAAAAAATCACAAAAAGAGGGGCCAAAAACATGAGCTACTTGGAAATTAAGACACACTCTCTTATTAAAAGAGTAAATCAAATGGGAAATGCCAAACTAAAGAGCAGTAAAGAGGGTACTTCATAACAAAACTTGGATTTATTCCAAGCTGTAAGCAGAAGAACATTTCTGAAAATGTTCTATTATTAGATACAGAAAGCTAAAAGTTAAACAACTTATTACTTAACTGAAGAAAATATAGAAAGGTTTAAAAAAAAGGTTGAAGGAATTAGTAAAGACAAAATCTAAAATGAATGAAATGAAAATTAAATTAGTAGGAAGAATCTGTCTCTGATCAATGGGAACCCTCGCTTGCAAAACTGGGTTCTCTAAAAATGGGCCACAAGCATGTGGCTGCCCAGGAGGACAATGTGGTGGAAGACGCCTCCATAGACCTGGCCAAGGTGACACCCCTCAAAACAGACATGGAAGGGAAGCACACTGCACAGCACGATGGGCGGCCAGCGCTTGCCTGCGTGGCCCTTGAGGCCGGATGGCAGAAACACCTTTCTCTAGAGAATGTCAGCACAGGCATCTCTTCCTGGGAGCTTGTTGGCCAAACTCACATGACCTGTCGATCCAACCATCTCAAATAGAGGATTTAAAGGAATGTGCTCTCAAGAGACTGGCATGAGTAAAACAAATACCTTCTGTGGAAACACAACCTCAGCCCAGGCCTCAGAGAATTCCTGTCCAAAAAAAGCCCTGAGGACCATGGGGTCATAATCAAAGCAAGACAGAAGGAAAATGAGCAGAAAACAGAGAAACAGAAGCAGACCCACGAGCAACCGAGACAGACTCAGAAGAGGAAAATAGTGAGATTTTGCGTGGTTTTTTAAAAAGAGTAGTTGAAAAACATGAGCAACAAGTGAAAGAATAAAAATAGAGCATCTGTTTTAAAGTAAATAAAACGTTTAGAAAGTTAAAATTACAATGGTTGGAAACTTAAATTGGAAGATTAAACAGACCAGAGTCAAATGGAGAGACAATTAGAGGGAGAAAGATGAATGGGAAGACATTATCCAGTTCAGAGAACAGGACGGAAACACACATGGAGGGTAAGAGACCGAAGGACAGGGCTGGCACTCACGCAGCAGAAGCTCCTACAGGAAAGATGACGAGGGACAGAAGTGAGTCAATGTCTGAACATAGATTGGGCCGGGCATGGCGGTAGCTCATGCCTGTAGTCCCAGCACTTGGGGAGGCCGAGGCAGGAGGATTGCCTCAGCCCACGAATTTGAGACCAGCCTGGGCCACTTGGCAAAAACCTCGTCTCGGCAATAAATCAAAAACTTAGCCAGGCGTGGTGGCACCTGCCTTGTGGTTCCAGCTACTTGGGAGGCTGAGGCGGAAGAATCACCTGAGTCCAGGAGATCGAGGCTGTGGTGGCTGTGACTGTGCCACTGCACCCCAGCCTGGGCGTCAGAGTGAGATTTCGATTCATAAATGAATAAATAAATAAAGATCAGAGTTTTCTAAAGTTGTTGAGTCACTGATCCTCGTATTCCTGGAGTCCAGTGAATCAGAGAGAGAATAAATAAAAAGTCACAGGATAGTGAAACCACAGCAGTCTAAAAAAAAAATGGAATCAAAACAGGAAGAAAAGACCACTCACATGCCCAGGTGCCAATACTAGATTGATGGGTGATTTTTAAAAATCATCAAGGGAACATTTTCAAGGTTCCAGGGAAAAGTAATAATATTTCAAGGAGAGGGAAATAAAGACATTTTCAGACACATGAAACATGAGAGAATTGGCCACCAACAATCCTTCTCTAAAGGAAACTTTGAAAGCATCCTTCACTACTCAGGAGGCTCAGGCAGGAGGATCACTTAAGACCAGCCTGGACAACAAAGCAGATGGGTTAGAGACCAACCCGGGCAACTTGGCGAGACCTCATCTCTACAACAAATCAAAAATTAGCCGGGCGTGGTAGCGTGTGCCTATAGTTCCCGCTACTTGAAAGGCTGAGGCAGAAGGATCGCCTGAGCCCAGCAGGTCGATGCTGCAGTGGCCGGGAGCCTGCCACTGCCCTCCAGCCTGGGTGACAGAGTGAGACTCCAACTCAAAAAATAAAATAAAATAAAATAATAAAAATAAAAAATCAGCCAGGCGTGGTGGCACATGCCTGTATCCACAGCTACTCTGGAGGCTGAGGCAAGAGGATCATTAGAGCCCAGGAGTTTGAGGCTGTGGTGAGCTGTGACCACACCACCCCTTTCAACCTATTGCACTGGTTGAGGGCTGGAGACAGTGGAGGGGGCGTTACCCAACCTCTCACCAGTGATCCCAGGTCAGCTTCTGCCTTTCAGAGGAATCTCCAATTAAAAAGGAGCTTTGTTTGCTCTCCTGGCAGCTTTGGGCTTAGCAGGTGTGAAATTTTTTCACAGCCTCTGAAATGTTGTAGCAGCCTCGGGATGCTTCCAGCGTGGTGGCCCCAGGGAGGCGGGGCAGGGCGTGAAGGGCAGGGGGGTAGGGGAGGGAGGATGCTCCCACCAGCCGGTTCCTAACTCTGAAAGCTGACTGTAGACCGGGGAAGGGACATGTCCTCTCCAGCTCCTCTACTCTGTCATATACACACAAGAAACTGGATCAGATCTGTTTCGATGGAACATAATGTAGTGCTATCAGTGACCCAGGATGCAGTATTATTATCCATGGTGCAGTGTTATTACCCATTATGCACTATTATCAATTACCCATG
>CAUYQG010254766.1:0-24082 GCA_963574415.1 Tarsius wallacei
GGAAGGATGGCCGTGAGCCTGCCGCTGCACTCCAACCTGGGCAACACGGTGATATTCCAACTTAAAAAAAAAAAAAAGAACGAAATCATGTCTTCTGCAGCAACATGGATGAAAGTGGAGGCCACTATCCTCAGTAAAAGAACTCTGAAAGTCAAATATTGCACATTCTCACGTATAAGTGGGAGCTAAACAGTGGACATACAGAGTGGAATAATAGGCATTGGAGACTCCAAAAGGGGAAGGGTGGGCGGGGATAAGGGTTGAAAAATTACCTGTAGGCTACAATGCTCACTATTTGGGTAATAAATATACTAAATGCCCAGATGTCACCACTATACAATATATGCCTGTAATAAACTTGAAGTTGTACCCCCTAATATAATTTTTAATCATGTTTTGAGAGAAAAAAAAAGAATCTGGAAGCACACAAGTTCAGCTGTTCTTCTCCAGGACTGTGCATGAAGAAGTATGCTTTGATTACATTAAGAGAATCAGTTCATTGTTTTGATTAGAGTGTGTTAGATGGTGATCAGCAAACTACTGCCTGGGAGCTAAGAATGATGTTCTTTTACAACTTTAAGTGGCTAAAAACAATGGAAATAATATTTCGTGACATGTGAGAGTTATCTGAAATTAAAATTTCATTGTTCATAAATCACATTTTATTGGAACACAGTCAAACTCATCCATTTACATAGGGTCCATTATTGCTTTTACAACAGAGTAGTTGCTACACAGACCATGTGGCCACAAAGTCTAAAATATATGCCACCTGGCTTTTTACATAAGTCTGTCAACGCCTATGTCAACAACTAGTAGAGTGTCTTGTAGGTGTCTGCTCATAATTAGAAGTTTCTGATTGAGAGTGTTAAAATTTCTCTGATAAATCACTTCAAGGACATCTGTCAAGTATCCAAATGCATCGCTATCCTAAGACTTTAAGAACACTCATTTTGGGAGAAACAGCTCTCAAGTGATCAAATATAGACCCTCCCTAACTTTCTCTTTTTTTTTTTTTTTTTTGGAGTTGGAGTCGCACTCTTGTCGCCCAGGCTGGAGTGCAGTGGCATACTCACTGCCAACGCAGCCTTGACCTGCTGGGCTTAAGCAATCCTTCTATCTCAGCCCTTCAAGTAGCTGGAACTACAGATGCATGCCACCACGCCTGGCTAATTTTTGTGATTTATTGTAGAGACAGGTCTCACCAAGTTGCCCAAGCTGGTCTCGAACCCCCGGGCTCAAGCAATCCTCTAACCTCAGCCTCCCAAAGTACTGGGATTACAGGCTGAGCCACAGCACCTGGCCAACTCCTCCTTTCTTACAGAATAGCAATCCTCTGAGAAAGGAGGAAAGATGGAGATGGCTGTTGTCTTTTTCTCCTTGGATCATTCCAAAGTCTTTTCTCATTCTATAATTTATATAACCTGACAACCTCTTTAATCATTATGATTCATTTTGGAAGTGTATTAAAGCATTGCCTTTTCCCCCTATAGTTTTCAGAAGAAGAGACAAATGGAACTTAACTAGGGAACCCCAAACCTCTCTGTCGGCTGCAGATTGCCAGCCAGGCTCTCCTGCCTCTGAACTGTGAAAGTGATTGGCTGGTTCCCACTGCAACCGAGACCCATTGGTTGTATCCCACTGAGCTGTGATCCTGATTGACAGCTTCCATATATTTCTCCTTGAGATCTGTCTGTGATTTCTTGCTTTTAGCAGTGCGTCTGTATAGCCAGTAAGTGCAAAAACAAAAGAGTCATTAACCTCATCTCAACGTTTTTTCTTCATCTCAACGTTTTTTGTTGTGTCCTCTTAAGGAAATGGACAGGGGGAGGCAGGGAACCATAGCAACAGAGAAAGGAAAGTACTAAGACATGAAGAAAAAGTATTGGGTGTGTGCTATTGGTGGTACTTCTTTTAATGCATCCACCTTTGCGGGGGGGTGGGGGGAGGTTGTTAGGGGATAGTGTCTAACTCTGTGGCCCAGACTGGAGTGCAAGTGATACAATCATACCTTACTGTAGCCTCGAACTCCTGGGCTCAAGCAATCCCCTCACTGCAACCTCCCAAGTAGCTAGGACTACAGGCATGGGTCAACATGCCTGGCTTATTTTTTTTCTTTTTTTAATTGATAGGGTCTTGCTATATTGCTATGCTGTTCTTAAACTCTTGGCCTCAAGCAAGCCTCCTGTCTCAGCCACGCAAAGTGCTGGTAAGCCACTGTGCCCAGCCCACATTTTTAAAGTTTGATATTGATAAATCCATCCTTTGGTGATCAATCATCTCCTTTAAAACAAAGCATTTCTAGCCAGGTGTGGTGGCTCATGCCTGTAATCCCAGCAATTTGGGAGGCCTAGGTGAGCAGATTGCTTGAGCCCAGGAGTTTGAGACCAGCCTGGGCAATATAGAGAAATGTCATGTCTAAAAAATAATAAAAATTAACTGAGTATGGTGTCCTAGCTACTAGGGATGCTGAGGTGGAAGGATCGCCTGAACCCAGGAGGTCAAGGTTGCCATGAGCTGTGATTGTTGTGATCATGCCACTGCACTCCATCCTGGACAACAGAGACCCCAACTCAAAAAAAAAATCTAGAATCTTGACCTCAGGAACTGGACTTATATGTCAATGTCTTCAAGAATCCAACATTGGGATCTTCATTTAAGTAGCCTAATTATCTTTTCCTTTTGTCATGTTTGAATGGTATAACTCTTACTATTGTACTAGAAATCCAGTGATGCTGTTATCATCCTAGACATCATGTATTATTTACAACCAAGTTCCCACCACTTAGCCCTCATCTATTACATGGAAATAAATTCACCTTTTAACATGCTTGTCTAACTCATAGAATAGTAAGAAAAATCAGTAAGTCTTTATTTTGTGTATTCTAGTTACATGGAAAGTATAAAAATCATATATATTCAAAGTAGTAGTGTTATTAAGAGGACATTTTCTCAGAAGCTAAATTTATTTGGTTTTAGTTATATTTATTTATTATCATTATCATTGTTATTTTGAGTAGGGCCTCACTCTGTCATCCAGGCTGGAGTGCAGTGGCACAATCATAGCTCACCGCAGCCTTGACTTACTGGGCTCAGGTGATTCCTTCTGCCTCAGCCTCCCAAGTAGTTGAGACTACAGGCATACGCCACCATGCCCAGCTAATGTTTTTATTTTTTGTAGAGATGAGGTCTTGCTTTGTTGCCCAGGCTGGTCTCTAACTCCTAGGCTCAAGGAATCCTCCAGCCTTGGCCTACCAAAGTGTTGAGATTATAAGCATGAACCATCATTCCTGGCCAGTGGGTTTTAAATTTTAAAGAAGTTAATAGCAGGTAACGACTCCCAGTGAATTTGAGTTGGTGTAAAAGACAAAAAGTTTTTAGAGCTAACCTCTTCCTTTAAAATAGGGCATCTTGATATGGGAACTATCACCTTAGTCCTGATCTACCTTTTTCCTTTTTTTCCTACTAGAAGGTACATATCACCTTCGAACATAATATACAATTTACTTAGTAATTACTTTTTTTGTCTCTTCTGCTAAAATATAACCTCCACAAACATAGATATTCTTGTCTATTATATTCATTAATGTATGTCAAGCACATAGCCGGTATAATAGCAGATATTATTGATTTGAGGAGGTTGTTATTTACCCCAAGTAGACGTCAATAAATTATATAGGGCAAAACTTAAAAGTTTCTCCCCATTCTTCATTCAAGCCCCCCATAATTTTCTTTCTTTCCAAAGAAGTTAACAAGTCTTAGTAGGTTGATAGACATTCTTACAGGTAAACCTTTTTTTTTTTTTTGATCTGTCTGAAATACATGACACATGGGTTACAAGTTCTTGAATTATTTAACAAATAGTGAGCACCTACTAGGCACTAAGCACTCTTCTTGATGATTTCCTTAATAATGGCATTCTGTCTGGCTAAAACTAAGTAAGGACTCAGAAGTTGCTAGTAGTAATGGAACAGATGTATATTACAGGACAAAACTTTCTGAATTCAGGTGACCATTTAGATGAGACAACTGAACTAGTCAGGCCATGAAATGGTGTACATGCCCAATCCCACTCTAGGTAAGAGAATGCAATGAAAAGCTCAAATGTCAGTCTTTCAAAAATACTAGAAAGGAAACCAACTATAGATAGGTTTATCCAGATTGCAGATCTGGCTCTATTCTTTGTCAACATCTTTCAAAGGAAACCTAGTAGCTACCCAACGAGTATGTACCATGAATAAGAACATGGTATCCTCTATTGCCTTTCCCCTATGCTCCGTGCCACAGAATCAGTGGCCTTTAATTGTAACTCATTTACTTAATGTAGTGTTCAAAGAAATTGCTGTCATAAGGAGCTTTAAGATGCCCTGTTCTCAATAACATGCTCTTAGTTTTATATATTAGCAACAAAATAAGGCAGAATCTAACAAACCTCCAAAGTCCAGGGCTTTGTGTTTTTTTAAATATGCCTCATTTATTTTCCTGATTTATTCTTGTTCTCTCATGTTCTTAGTCTTCTTCATTTTCTGTCTTTAGATGTCTAATTGCCATGTGTTCTGATGGATAAGCCCTTGGCTGTGGTCCCCTGTTTTTAGTAATAGATGCTCTCTCCCTTTATCACTCTTCTAACAAAAGTGATTTTCTTTATTTTTTATTTTATTTTTTGAGTTGGAATCTCACTCTGTCACCCAGACTGGAGTGCAGTGGCACGCTCTCGGCCACCGCAGCCTCGACCTGCTGGGCTCCGGCAATCCTTCCGCCTCAGCCTTTCAAGTAGCTGGAACTACAGGCATGCACTACCACGCCCGGCTAATTTTTTTGATTCATTGTAGATATGAGGTCTCACCAAGTTGCCCAGGCGAGTCTCGAAGCCGTAGGCTCAGGCAATTCACTCACCTCGGCCTCCCAAAGCGCAGGATTACAGGCTGAGCCACCAAGCCCGGCCTGATTTTCTTAATTAAGTGATCTTTGCACTCATCATTTCCTAACCTGCATTTCCTGTCTGCTTTGCTAGATGACCACCAACGTCCCCTTCTTGTTCTAAAATTCCATGATATTTGTGCATGACGAATACTAAGGAGCATAGGCTTTATCACTTTTTGCTAATTTTTTATTTTTAGCATTACAGCCTGCTTTTTCATTCCAGTGGTATTTTACAGTCAATTTGCCTTTAGATTTTCCTCACAGAATCATTATCAACCACCAGAGGTTTTTCAGCTCCCAAAAAAAAAACAGAACATCAGTGCCACTGGCTCATATATTCCATAACCACTTTAATGGTAGGTGTTGAAAGAGCTAACACTTTGGGTTTGTTGAATGTTAGAGGAGGCGAGAAATATAATAACCCCCTACTCCCTGGCTGGCCCCATGACAGTATGGGATAAGGGAGAGCTCCCCTTCACCTTCTGAAGGTTCGCTGAAAAATCAACTCACAAAAGGCAGATTCATTGGAGAAAAAGCATATACAGTTATTTAAAATACACACGAGGAGAAACACAGTGATCACCCACTACCCAGTGGAGTCCAGAAGCTTATATACCATCCCAGCAAAACAGGTTATAGAAGAGAAAAGAAGAGGAATTCTGCAGAGGAGATTACTAGGGAGAACAGATGGATCAGGGAACAGAGATTAATTTGTACATGACCTTGTGAAAGGGGCGGTTTAGATGTGATTACATTCTTGGTCTTATAGGAAGGGGAGGAAAAAAACAAGTGCTTCCTTGGGCAGGGCTGAATCTTAGGCAGATGAAGATCCTTCAACTTCACCCTGTGCTTTGGGAAAGAGTATGGGGGTGGGTCAGAGAAACCTTGAGGCATCTTCAGTTCAGCATGCCAAAGCACCATTTTTGGAGCATTGGTTTCTGAGCTTAAGCAGCAGACACAGCCAATGGCTCGTGTAACACGCTTCCTGCTGAGAAAGAAAATGCTCTCAGAATCCTTTAACCACTCCTAGTTAAAGATGTGATTAAATACTACCTAGCATGTGAGGAGATGCTGGAGGGTGATCTTCTTAGAACTAGTCTGGGTGCTCTCTTTAAAACAAACCATCTCCAAGTATGAGCTACCACATTTATCTGGCTGTTTTTATATTTTTGATAGTACTTATCACATTCAAAGTAATGAATAATTTATTTAGTTACTATGTTTATTACTATTTTTGTCTGTCCTACTAAAATATAAGCCCCACAAGAGCAGGATCATGGTCAACTGTTTTTTTGTTTGCTTGTTTTTGTTTTTTGTTTCTTTTTTGAGTTGGAGTCTCAACTCTGTCACTCAGGCTAGAGTGCAGTGGCATGCTCATGGCCACTGCAGCCTCGGCCTGCTGGGCTCAGGTGATCCTTCTGCCTCAGCCTTCCAAGTAGCTGGAACTACAGGCAAGCGCCATCACACCAGGCTAATTTTTTGATTTATTGTAGAGACGAGGTCTCGCCATGTTACCCAGGCTGGTCTCGAACCCATGGGCTCAGGCAATCCTCTCGCCTCCACCTCCCGAGCGCTGGGATTACAGGTATGAGCCACCACGCCTGGTGGTCAGCTGTTTTTAATGATGTATGCCAAGTACCTGGAATAAGGTCATGCACCTAGCAGGTGTCTAATGAGTGAATGAATGAATTTCTTCCTTCATTAGCATCAGAATCTCAGAGCCCAGGCCAGGGTGAGGCTAAGTAGCAGCATCTCGGGTGAAACATTTAAGGAAGCCCTGACTCACAGGCTAACACTGTACCAGCGTGACCCTGGAGGCAAGGGCCTCCAGCCTCCTTCAACTCTGCACTCTCATCTTACTTGCCTCACCCTAACCCTAGCTCTTAGAATCAATCATCCCTGTTAAGAACAAAGATTCTGGCTGGAAGCGGTGACTCAAACCTGTAATCCCCACACTTTGGGAAGCCGAGGCTAGCAGATTGCCGGAGCCTGTGGGTTTGAGACCAGCCTGGGCAACTTGGCGAGACTTCGTCTCGACAATAAAATTTTTTAAAAAATTTGCTGGGTGTGGTAGCGCATGCCTGTAGTTCCAGTTACTTGGAAGGCTGAGGAGAAAGGATCACCGGAGCCCAGCAGGTTGACGCTGGGGTGGCCATGAGCTGCACTCCAGCCTGGGTGACGGAGTGAGACTCCTACTCAAAAAATAAAAACAAAAACATAGATTCTTCCATACCTACTGAGTCACAGTCACTGAAGTGTGACAGTAGCCTGGGAATTCCATCTCTAACAAGTTGCTCTGTCATTCCTACATGTTGGAAGCATCATTGCTTTAAATCAAGCAGTATTGCCAAAATGAGTATTCCATCAAATCATCCCTGGCCAGTTCCTTCCTCATCTCATTCAAGGTCTTTCTATAGCTTGGCTTTCCCCCTCTTCTCACTTTTAATCACCATTTATAATGCACCTAATTCTCATTCAACACCATGTGACAGGTGCTATCATTTCCATTACACTTGAGGAAACTGTAGCATAGGAAGTTTTTGTAATTCACTTGAGGTCACACAGCCAATGATGGCAGGTTCAGGATCCAAGTCCCACCAGCTTGCAGTATTATTGCTAAAAGGAAACTGCCTTCCTGCACAGCCTAGATACTCCTCTTATTCAGCTATTCTTTTCACTGAGAAGGCCTTTTCTAGTTACTCCTCCACCAAAAACTAAGCTATGGTGTGGCCATGTGCTCTTTGAGCTATGGCCAGGCCATGTTTTCTTAAGCTTTGGCCCCCTCCCCTACCTTGGGGAGGTGAATCACCTCTTTCTCTCTCTCTCTTTCTAATTTGCTTTATAAAATAAACTATATTTTATAATCTAAAAAAAAAAGAAATCATGTCCATTCTTCACTACCCAAGTAGAATTCCATTTCCTCCCTGAAGGCATGTTCAAGCACCCTAGTGTGAAGCATCTTCTTTCCTTCTACTCTGATCATTTAACTTGGTTTATGATTACTTCTGTTATTTTGTCTATGATAGGTTTGACTGTGGAACTAACTAGATAGGATACATTAATTTGAAATACAAGGGGTAGGAAGGAAAAAAAAAACCCAGAATTGATTTATTTTAAAAAGTGTGTATTTATTCCTATATGTTTAAACTTCAGTCATCTTCAAAGTATTCTCTGTTTGACATAATATACCTATCGAGACGCTTTTCCATTGCTCAAAACAGGTTTTGAACTTGTCAATTTTGATGCCTTTTAGTGTTTCTGCCATTTTTTTCCCATCTCTTCCACATTGGCAAAACATTTCCCTTGGAGGACTTTTTTCATCCAGGGAAACATAAACAAAGTCGCTCGGGGTGAGATGGGGTGAATAGGGAGGGTGGGCACGGGGGTCATGACATTTTTGGTCAAAAACTCCTGAACACTCAGCATGGTATGGACAGGTACATTGTCACGGTAGAAGAACCAGTGATCTGTTTGCCTCAACTCAGGATGCTTCTTCCATAAATCATGATGGAGCCTTCTCAAAATTTCCAGATGAAAACTTTGGTTGACCATTAGATCCACAGGGACAAATTCCAAGTGCACTACAAGGGGCCCAACCTCCAAAAGATAATTCTGGGTTTTTGTTGTACTAGCCCTTATTAAGCATTTTACCCAATGTCACTTTCCTTTATTAAACTAGTGGCCATGCCCCGCTATGTTCATTGCTTTTGGGGGGGGGGGGCACAAAAAGAACAAAAGAGGTATATTCTTAACCTTTTGGTTTCAAAATTCTAGCAAATTCTCCTAGGAGAAAACAGATTTTACTCCTGAGCAAAGACCATTGACTTGGGAAAATCTTTGATGAGCAAGGTCCAGAGCTATTTGACTGACTCCTCCACTCCACACAGCAAATTGGAAAGAAATTCCCTATTGGGAGGAAAAGTAGAAGGGAGGTGAGGAATGAACAGAGACCTTAGATTCAGAAGCCCTGAGACAAGTGCTGATGGGACAAATTCAGTCTAGTTTGGTGATGCAGGAGAGCAGAGGGTATCAATTCTAGGTGAGAAGCCAAGAAAGCACAACTCCAGAGAAAAACTCAGAGTTGTACAGAGTTGTATATGCAGGCAGAGAGGGTATTAATCAGCCAGGCAGAGCATGGCTCAGGGGTAACACAATGACCTATTCGCCCAAAAGTTGCATAAACCACACAAAGTCTTAAAGAGTGTTATAGATGCTTTCTTTTCTTTTGCTTTTGCTTTTTTTTTTTTTTTTGAGTCAGAGTCTTATTCCATCACCCAGGTTGGAGCAGTGGCACACTCATGGCCACTCTAGTATCAACCTGCCGGGCTCAGGCGATCCTTCCACCTCAGTCTTCCAAGTAGCTGGAACTACAGGCACGCACTACCACACCCGGCTGATTTTATTTATGGTAGAGATGAGGTCTTGCCAAGTTGCCCAGACTGGCTCAAACCCCAGGGTTCAGACAATCCTCTCACCTCGGCCTCCCAAAGTGCTGGGATTACAGGCTTAAGCCACCATGCCCCACCCATAGATGCTGTCTTAAGCTCATCCTCGGGCAGCAGAATAACCTCTCACGTTTTAAAGTCATTTGGGAAGATATGAAAGAAAGCTGTACTCGAACTGTAGGGATGAAGGATTATTCATTAGTGCCTTAAAAGGACAACAGATCACATGGCAACAAGAGTATCACAGCAAATATCAGCACAGAGAGATAACCACCAGTCCACCCTCATGCCCAACTGTCCACTGGCCACCACCTCAATTCTTAGAACTTGGAAAACAGCCCCAAGTTCATATATCACCTTCATTTTGCACCAGAATGCTTCTCTTGGTTATGATCAACACCCTAGTTCAGGTCTTGGTTCAGCAGGCATTTGTAAATGAGTAAATGAAATAGGGAAAATCCTACAAATTTGGAAATAGATATTTTCTCCAGGAAAATCCTCCGATGGCACTAGTAGACATCGGAGTGGCCAATTAGAAGAGATAGCAGAGGATGCTTCTACCATGGCTCATTATTCCAATCACAGATGTTTGGTGCAGATCAAAAGTACCCCAAGTCCTGAGTGAGTTATGAAACAGCAGTTATGAACACAGTAAAGAAAGCACATGGGAGACATGGCTTTTTTTTTTTTTTTTGTAAAAATCACAATCTACTGAGTTCTTAAAAGTCTCACGATAGAAGTGACATTTGTTGAGGTCCCTCCAGAGAGGGCTTTTGTGAAATTTGTTAAAAATAAATCACACTGTTTCTAGCAAAGGTTTCCTCGGGGAAAGTTAGACGCTGGATTATCCTTTACTTCAAGTTAATTTGTACAAATCAGACAATTGAAGATCTTCATTTTTGATCAAGGCAAAAAAATGATAATCAATGCATAATTAAAAAGGGGAGCTGAGCGCAGTGGCTCACACCTGTAATCCCTTTGGGAGGGCGGAGGAGAGAGGATTGCCTGAGTATAGGGGTTCAAGACCAGCCTGGGCAACTTGGCCAGACCTCATCTCTACAATTAAAAAAAAAAAATTAGCAGGGCACGGTGGTGTGAGCCTGTAGTCCTAGCTACTTGAAAGGCTGAGGCAGAAGGCTCACCTGAGTTCAGCAGGTCGAGGCTGTGGTAACCAAGATGGTGCCACTGCATTCTAACCTAGGCAACAGAGTAAGACTCAAAGTCAGAAGGAAAGAAGGAAGGAAGGAAGGAAGGAAGGAAGGAAGGAAAATAAAGAAAGCAAATGTTGGGGCAGGAGAGATAGATGTAGAGAACAGAAAAAAATTAAAGAAAGAAAAAATGCACCCAGTATAGTAAAGCAAGTCATTGCCTGACCATCACCAGTGAAGGAACATTTTGAACCAAAACACTTAGATTTCAATGATTTTAGAGTTGAAATGATTCAGAAACTGATTTAAAAGAAATGTAAAAAGTAAGTATCCATGAGGAATAGTTGTTCCCTGAATGGCGGTTTGAAGATCTGTAACAGGATACAGGAATATTGCACATTGGAATAGTCGCCTTAAACCCAGTCTACTTTGTAAGTTTATTATTTTTGTAATTAACCCTTCCAAATAAATAGCATGCAGGACCCAATCTTGGCCTTAGGGCAACAGCAGGCAGCACTGGGTCATTTAGTTATGTTTGAAGGATTGGCTTCACTTTGGACTGGTTGCCCTCACTATGTCACCTGTGTCCTTACCCTGGTATAGTCCTTGTCTTCTGCTGATGGGCAAAAATGAATGTACTCTTGGCTATGGCAAACTAACAGAGAAGGAGGGAGTAAGGAGGTGGGGGTAGGGTGGTATTCTTTATACACGTATTGAATCAACTGCATTAAATCATTTATGCCTCATCAAGCAAGACACTCTATATTTTAGGTATTTTAAGAAGTCTCCTGGGGGGGAGAGGGGATTAAAAAAAAAAAGAAGTCTCCTGGGGCAACCCTCTTTCGAGTTCACTCCTGCTTAGGAGCTTCTCTGTATTCTTAATAAACTCATGCTTTCTCACTGCCTCCCCACCCCCCAAAAAAAGAAAAAAAAGTCTCCTGAATTTGGGACAGGACAAGAAAGGGGCAATCAGTAAAAATGTAGACTGGGCTTGATGGCTTAGCCTATAATCCCAGCACTTTGGGAGGCCGAGGCAAGTGGATTGCCTGAGCCCGTGGGTTTGGGACCAGCGTAGGCAACTTGGCCAGACCTCGTCTCTACAATAAATAAAAAGTTAGCCAGATATGGTAGCATGCACCTGCAATTTGGCTACTTGGAAAGCTGAGGCAGAAGGATCACCGGAGGCCAACAGGTTGACGCTGGGGTGGCCCTGAGTATGCCACTGCACTCCAGCCTGAGTGATGGAGTGAGACTCCAACTAAAAACAACAACAACAACAACAACAAAAACAACAAATGTAAAGGCACATTGTAATGTCACGGGTTTAGTGGGGCACATAGACATATAGACTTGAATAGTCTTTTTTTGTTTTTGAGAGGGACAGAGTCTTGCTCTGTTGCTGTGCCTGTAGTGTAATGGCATATAAAGTAGACTGGGTTTAAGGTGACTTTCCAATGTGCAGTATTCCTGCGTCCTGTTATAGAGCTTCAGGCCACCATTTAAGGAACAACTATTCCTCATGGATACTCACTTTTTACATTTCTTTCAAAGGTGCCCAAACCCCTGGGCTCAAGTGATCCTCCCGCCTTAGCCTCCCAAGTAGCTAGGACTACAGGTGTAGGCCACCATGCCCAGCTCTTTTAAATTTTTTTGTAGAGACCTAGTCTTGCTATACTGACCAGGGTGGTCTTGAACTCCTGGCCTCCAACCAATCCTCCTGCCTGAGTCTTCCAAAGTGCTGAGTCATAAAAATTTTCTGACTGCTGTAAATCACTGTTACAAAGGAAACTTTAGGTGACTGCTATAAGTGTTGTGAAAAACAGTTAACCATTGCTGTAAATTAACCCTGTCTTAAGGAACAGATCACCATAATCAATCAACTGCCTTGCAAATCCCTCAGATAACACATAGACAACTTCCCTCTCCAAACCCCTCACACAGTTTTATAAAACTTCCCTCCAGCCACTGCCTCTTTGCAAACAGCCTCCCTTTTACCACAGTGCACACTGCTCCCTTGCAACATACTCAGCTTTTAATAAATCTGCCTTTCTTAATTCATAATGGTCTTAGTAAATTCCTTTATCCCACAATACTAGCCTCAGCTAGTCATACCCAAGACAGTGATCATATATGAATGGATGTATTTCTGGATTCTCCATCTTGTTCTCTATCCATGTTTTCTACCCCTGTGCCAATACACCAGTCTTAATTGCTTCAGCATGATAATGGGTCTTGATAGCTTATCATGTTAAATCTTCCAGATTTGTTTTTTCTCCATGGTTGACTTGCCTATTCCTGGCTCTTTGTGTTTCCATGTACACTTTAGAATCAGTGTGTCAATTTTCATAAGCACATCTTCTGGGATTTTTTTTAGGACTACACCGACTCTGACAATGTTGAACTTCACCTGAGCCCTGTGCGCCTAGAAAATAGCAAAGGTTAAGAAATTTCCCCCATCCCTTTGTGTTTCAGAAAATAGCTTACTACAAAGAACCACCCTTTCCTATGTGACTTACATAAGATTCCCACATGCGCCCCCCCCATTTATCTATGACAAACTTAGACACAGATCCTCCAAATTGCCATTCTTTGCCCCATAAATAAAGAAGTCACAAAGGTGAACTCTTTGTATTCAGTGATTAACATGGAAAAAATTCCTGCTGACTGGATTTCATGAAACTTTAGTCTGGCTTCTCTCCTTCCCCAGGTCCCCTAAACTTTGACTTGCTTCTTTGGTTAAACAAGCATTTGTATGCAGAATGAAGGGCCCTCCAAAGAAGCAGTTAACTTCAAAAAAAAACCCATTCCTTGAACAATTGTCTGATCACACCACCTTGCTCTCCTTACCTGCCAGCCCCAATCCCTCAAACCTGGTCCCTTCTAGCTTTGTTCACTGTACCACTCTATAAAAAAGGCTGACCTTTGAGATGCTTGCAGATCTTATGATTGGGGAGTTGCCCTATTGCAACAGTATCCCTCATCCTATTGCAATTGTTCTCTTCTTATTTTAATAATCCTTTTGAATAAACTCTCTCTTTGACTAAATTTGGATTTGTTTTCATTTGACAAATTCATGGGTCAATTTGATAAAATGTTTATGCTATCAAGTTTTTCAGTTCATGAACATGGTATAGATGTCTACTTGTTAAGGTCTTCATTAATCTCTCCAAATAATGTTTAGTACTTTTAAGCACTGAGATGACATGTCTCTCTCATTAGTTTTCCTAATTCATAGATGTTTTCTAATGCTCTTGTTGGGATGCAGAAAACAATTCCCCAAAATATGACACTTTGGCATGCTGAGTGTTTTGAAAATTGAAAGGCCTCAGAAATAAGCTCCAGAACCAAGAACTTTCTCTGACCTTTCTCCCTGATCATCTTTCTGGAAGCACTGGGAAAAATGCTCTCTGGATTTTTTTTTTTTTTTTTTTTAATCTAAGAAAGCTTCTTTCCAAAAGAAATGCATTTGTCTTAAGACTCCCAGCTTAGGAATCTCATCAAATAACCAGGAAAGATCAACTACCAGAGAAAAGACTGAGAGTCATGACCACACCCAGACAGTTTTTTTCACCTACTTCTCTGAGGGATTATCTGGCGTACTTAATCTCCATTAATAAAGCAACCTTTGGTCTTGTATAGTTCTGACATTCACCTTTTCCTTAACTAGTCCCATCTAGTTATCAAAAAGAATAATTTACAAAACAATGTTTGCCTCCCTGGTCCATAAATCTCTCACTTATGAAGAATCATTAGCCCTCAATCATCTGACTCCTCTTCTAGTCTCATAATTTGCCTAAGGCTCCCATGTCTATATGTAAGTTAAGTTTTGTATGCTTTTTCCTCCCATAGATTTGCCTTTTATCAGTTCATTTTCAGTGAACCTTTAGCAAAAGGTAAAAGATTTACATGATCTGAAGAGAAACCAGTGTTTTTCAGTGAACCTTTAAAGGGCAGAGGGGAAGCTTTCCCCTGGCCCCTCCACTATCATAAATGGCATTTTAAAATTTCATTTGCTAAATATTTACAGTTTGGCCGGGTGCAGTGGCTCACGCCTTTAATCCCAGCACTTTGGAAGGCCGAGGCAGGAGAAATGCTTGAGCTCAGGAGTCTGAGACCAGCCTGGGCAGCAAATATAGTAAGACCTCGTCTCTACAAAAAATAAAAAAAATTAGCTGGGCATGGTGGTGCATGCCTCTAGTCCCAGCTACTAGGGATGCTGAGGCAGACTGAGCCCAGGAGGTCAAGGCTGTGGTAAGCCAACACGGTGCCACTACCCTCCAGCCTGGGCAACATAGTAAGACCCTGACTCAAAAATTAATAATAATAACAAATAAATAAAATAAATATTTACAGCTGGAGTATGTATTTTTACTAAAATCGCTATTAATTATAAAAATGTGTACATATATATTTTTTTACTTTTCATCACACATTCATGCTGTACAAGGTTAAAGCTCATTTTTTTTTTTAGAGTTCTTATATCTTTTATTTCAATGTATTCCTTTATTGCACTGGCTATGATCAATAGCACAGTGTTTAAATGCAACAGTGATAAATGACATCCTTATCTCATTCCCTACATTAGGGTAAAAGCTTTTCACCATTAAGTATTAAGTGTGTTGTGGTTTGTTTGTAATTTTTATATACATTTGTAATGAGACTAAGGATATTCTATTACAGTTTTTTCAAAGTTGTTTTTTTTTTTTTTTTGAGTTGGAGTCTCACTTTGTCACCCAGGCTGGAGGGCAGTGGCATGTTCCCGGCCACCGCAGCCTCAACCTTGCTGGGCTCCAGCAATCCTTCCGCTTCAGCCTTCCAAGTAGCCGGAACTACAGGCGTGCACTACCATGCCCAGCTAATTTTTTTATTTATTGTAGAGATGAGGTCTCACCAAGTTGCCTGGGTGTGTCTCGAACCCACAGGCTCAGGCAATCCTCTCACCTTGGCCTCTCAAAGTGTTGGGATTACAGGCTGAGCCACCGAGCCCGACCTCAAAGTTTTATCAATTAACAGAAAATACTTTCTGTGGGGCAACCTCTTTCAGGTCCCCTCCTGCTGTGGGAGCTTTCCTGTCTTCTTAATAAATCCTACTTTCTAAAAAAGAAAATACTTTCTGTGGCTAGAATATATTCATAGAGGTAAAAACTGAGGCACATTGCCTTTAAATGATAAAGGTTTATCAAGCAAAGTCCTATGGATGATAAAGAAATAAAACTTTGAAAAATTAAAACTAAAAATATAAAGATCACATGACAAGGAAGCTGCTTTGGAAATGATAGTTTCTAATGTCAGTTCCAAGTAAAATACTATGAACATTTTCTTTATGGCTTCTCTCAAGAATGTATCCTCTTTTTTTTTTTTTATGTGTTTGCAGATTTTACCCATTGCAGTATCATAATAAACAGTTGGAAAATTAATAACTTATTAATATGCATTCACTGGGGTTGGGAGAAGACAGCAAATTTCACAGTCTATACGGAGGGCAATTTGTGACAATCCATTGAAAGCCTTATCATATACACATTTGACCTTAAGGTATTTTCTTAGAAGTGATATTTTAAAGTACTGAATATATTAAGTGTACAATTATTTAAGATTTACTGAAACTTTTTTAATAGCAAAAAAAGAAATCAATCTAAATATCTAGATTGGATAAACACCATGGTATAACCATATAATGCAATTTATATTCAGTCAGAAAATATTACATGTTTACATTTATTGCCATTGAATATGGCAACAGCATATAAGTTTTTTAAAAAAACTAAAACAGCACCTGGTGCGATGGCTCAAGCCTGTAATCCCAGCACTTTGGGAGGCCGAGGCAATTGCCTGAAGCCAGGAGTTCAAGACCAGCCTGGGCAACTTGGTGAGACCTTGTCTCTACAATAAATCAAAAAATTAGCCAGGCATGGTAGTGCGCACCTGGAGTTCTGACTACTTGGAAGGCTGAGGTGAAAGGATCACCAGAGCCCAGCAGGTCGACGCTAGGGTGGCCATGAATGTGCCATTGTACTCCAGCCTGGGTGATGGAGTGACACTCCAACTCAAAAAAACCAAAAAACAAAAAAAAACAAAAACTAAAGCAGCATAGATGGTATGGAATCATTTTTGTTAAAGAAAAAAAGCTACATGCATGTATGCATATTTAAAGTATAAACGTTCAACATGTTAATAGTAAACATTTTTTTTAAATCCAAAATGTCTATAATACATATGCTTACACATACATATGTTTAAAAACACCAAAAGAAAGCAATGATGATGGCAGAAATCAATACTGTCATTCACATGTCAACGGTCATTTTTCCTACTTTGATTCTGAAAGTTTTGTCATTTATTAGCCTATGACTGAGCTTTGGCCTTGATTAGAGTATTCATTTTTGAAAACAGTGACTGAACATCAGACCTATTAGTAAACTATTAGTGTGAAATTGTAGGCACTGCTGGAAACTCAAGCAACATTAACAATAATCATGAATAAATTCAACAAAGTGTGAGTTCTGATCTCTATCATCAACTGTCATAATAATGATGCTCATTTCTTAAACATGTATTTGCCTGACAATTACTAAGTATTTTGCACATATTAGTTGTTCCCATCATTCTACAGAAGGAGAAAACTAAGACCTTGGGTAACATTTATTATTTATCTATGGGATAAAATTACATTAAGAAATTCACTGGACAACCTCCTTGGGTCCCCTCCAACTGTGGGAGCTTCTCTGTTCTCTCAATAAATCCTGCTTTATTCACTGAGAACATTTATAATATGTATAGCAAATCAAAGATAATTAACCTGAGGGCTGAGCGCGGTAGCTCAAACTTATAATCCCAGCACTTTGGGAGGCCAAAGTGAGAGGATTGCTTGAGTCTGTGGGTTCGAGACCAGCCTGAGCAACAAGGTGAGACCTTGTCTCTACAATGAATCAAAAGATTTGCCAGGCATGGTAGCACATGCCTGTAGCTCTAGCTACTTGGAAGGCTGAGGTGGAAGGATCACGAGAGCCCAGCAGAGCGAGGCTGTGGTGGCCTGGAGTAGCCACTGCACTCCAGCCTGGGCAAGGGAGTGAGACTACAACTCAAAAAAAAAAAAAAAATTAATCAAGAAGCATATGTATAAGGATATAACGCTCTCATTTTTAAAAATGATTTATACTTATTTTATATTCATTATTTTATACATTTTAAAAATGATTTATACTTATTTTATACTCATTACTCATATTTATACTTATCTTATACTCGTCTATTCCTGTTTTGAAAGCACACTCAAAGAAGTAAGCTTTTTTTGACATGTCAATGATTAACTCACTTTATAACAGAACAGAGCAAGCTATTCCTTTATAAATCTCTGTCCACATTGACACGCTTGAAGCATTATTAAAATAGCCTTCTCGGCCGGGCATGGTGGCTCAAGCCTGTAATCCCAGCACTTTGGGAGGCAGAGGCGAGAGGATTGCCTGAGCCCATAGGTTGAAAACCAGCCTGGGCAACTTGGAGAGAACTCGTCTCTTACAATAAATCAAAAATTAGCTGGGTGTGGTAGCACACGTCTGTAGTTCCAGCTACTTGGAAGGCTGAAGCAGAAGGATTGCCAGAGCCCAGCAGGTTGATGCTGGGATGGCCATGAGTGTGCCACTGCATTCCAGCCTGGGCAACAGAATGAGACTCCAACTCAAAAAAACAAAAAATTAAATAGCCTTCTCTTTAGTGACTATTTAGACAAAGGAGGGCATAGAGAGGCCCCAACTTATGACAGTTTGACTTATGATTTTTCAACTTTAGGATGGTGCAAAAGTGATAAACATTCAGTAGAAACTGTATTTTGAATACCCACATCATTATTCAACCCATATCAACTGTACTTCAAATACCCATATCATCATTTTGTTTTTCACATTCAGTACCTTATTCAGTAAATTACACAAGCCATTAAACACTTTATTATAAACAAGGATTTGTGTTAGATGATTGTGACTAGTCGTAGGCTAGTATAAGTGTTCTGGACACGTTTAAGATAGGCTAGGCTAAGCTATGATGTTCAGTAGGTTAGACGCATTAAATCCATTTTAGACTTCAGATATTTTCAAAATACAGTGGGTTTGCCAGGAGTTGATAAGTCCTGATGGTAAGTCAAGGAGCATCTGTATAATTCATGCTAAATGTTTCCCATCCTTAATGTCCCCAAGTGATAAATAACCATTGATTTCGTCTGTATCTTATCAAATTGGTCATATCCTCCATTGAACAAATACTGAGTATTCAAAAGATTACCCTGCCCAATTAGTCTACAGAGAAAAAACAATAAACAAAAAAAACAGATCACTGCTTTTCAGGACTCAGAGAAGAGTTTAGGGAGAGGGGAGTGGACTTCACAAGTGTTTATGAAGATTATTTTGGGGATGATGGAAACGTTCTCTATCTTGATGGTGATGATGCTAATTTCATGTATGTATACATTTGTTAAAACTAATAGAATTTTACACATTAAATAGATGCAGCACATGTATATAAATTGAACCTTAATAAAGTTCATTAAACAAACAAACTCCCTAGATAACTGGTGTACGATACCCTCAGGAAAACTATCTAATCAAGTAGCAGCTCTACTTGCTGTGTCCATGTTTTCTAAGGCTTACATTTGCAATTTCTCTAGCTCAGTAAGATAAAACCCAAAAGTCACTTTCCAGACCAATTTCTCTACAATTTAGAAAAGATTATCTTGAATTCATTTGTTTTCCTTTGTCTTAAAGCTAGCATTCAAACATCTGCTTGCAGTATATATTATTGTTTAGAGAAAAAACTAGAGTTCCTTATGCCTTTTCAAAGTCCTCATCCCTGACAATTTGTCACCTTGTAATTTTCCAAAACTGAAGGCAAATAAGGAAAAAAAGGAGTGGGCATTGAAGGAGAAAGAAGAATAATTTTTTCACAGACAGATTTGAACTAAAAAACTCACAATTTACCAGCAATTTTTCAGCTATAATTATAAAACATATTGAGAGAATCTTTTAGAGCCTAAAACAGTGGATTAAAAAAACATTCAGACTTCTAAAGTTCTGTGAAGTCAGTCAGAATAATTATTATTTTAGATTGCAGGTAAGGTATTCCTGAGTCTTGAAGGATAAACATAGGAAGTACTTTACCTCCTCTCCAAAATAAACAATACCTCACACATAATTTCCTTGACAAAAAAAGAAAGAAAAATTACAAATACCGAAGACACTAGAACTAGATAGAAATCCTAATAGAAATTAAAATTCCTTTTTTTCTGTTAGAGACGAGGTCTTGGTATATTGCCCAAACTGGCTAGTCTCAAACTCCTGGGCTCAAGTGATCTTCTGGCCTCAGTCTCCCAAAGTAATGGAATTATAGGAATGAACCACCATCGCTGGCCAGAAATTAGGATGTCAAAATAGAACACAGTTTGCTATAGATAGAAAGAAATTGCTGTTCTTTTTTTGTTTCTTGGTCTTTTCCACATTTTTTTAGCTCCTAGCAGGTTTTTAAAAAATGGCATAAAGCTTTCCTTAGAGATGTTCCTATTCCTATTTTTTCCCCTATAGTACATTTCTATCTAAACAAAGCCTAAAAGCAGTTAACCCTACGTATCTTTTCCCTATAATTGACTTTGGCATATTAAAATATAAAAACTAGACTGTTTCATTTGGCTGGGGTTGTTAAAATAGGAGGATGCACTACTAATTCACTAGTTTTGGCCATACAGCTACCAAGCGCTAAACCTGTTATCACCTCCCCCCCAAAATTATTCTAGTTCAATACTCCACTACACTCAATGGAAAAAAAAAAAAAATTAAAAAATTGCAGCCAACTTTCCTGAATGTCATTAATTTGGCATGAGGCAGTAATTCTACTTACACTCTGCTACCCAACAGACTTCTTTGCCATATTCCAAAAATAAAATAAATGATTTACTGAAAATTACCACACACATGCTTATTTAGGTAGAAATGTGTACACTTGAAATGAACACAAATCTGTACTCTTCAAAATAATTGAGGGCACAGTAATTTGGTGTTCTTAAAATATAATCTCATTTTCTTTTCTCATTATTGATTAGGACCATCAAAATTATACTAATTGACCTTCATCAGGAGTCGAAATAATAGCCTATCTTACTAAGCCCATGACTTCCAAGTGAATTTGTTTGAGTATATTTCCATTTTTCTTTCATGCATAAGTAGTTACTGGCTTCCTATTTTTCAAAAGATAAATTAAGACCAAAACCTCTTGTATTTTATTTTCCACTGAGTCATAGTATCTTAGAATGATACATTTTCCTAGGTTAATTATTACACTTTGCATAATGTTCTTTGCAGGAGGGCAAGTGAAGAATGGGATTGATGAAAATTGGCTCTGAGTGTAGAACAGAGACAACATTACTATCGGTGGTAAAACCAGTGTCATCAGTGATTTGGTAGGCATTAAAATACACATGTATTTTTTCCAAATAGAGTGTTTTTACAACATAAGACTCAGATTAATTTGTAAATTTTTTCTTGTATTTTGTTAGTTCATTTTTTTACTACTTAATTTGCTTTTTTTTTTTTTTTTTTACTTTCAGAACTGACTGAAATGCATAGTAAACCTTTGAAGGAACATCTACATATTAGAAAAACTCAAGATTATAGGACTAATTAATACTTAGTGATTAAACTTAAATGTAAGTCACTATAAATATTTTAAGTTGTTTTTATAGTTCCTTTCCCTTATTAACTCACCAAATCAGTTTTACATTACCAATTACATTAGTGTTAACTGGAACTTAATCGACCTTATACTGGTACTTCATATAATATATCCTCTCATAACTGAAACTTATTATTTCCCTAGACTCACATATCTCTCCCAATAAGTTTCTATTTTCACTCATCTGATCACACGTTGATCTTTTTTTATTCTATTCCCAAATCCCTCACAGCGGGCATCTTCTAAGAGTCTATTTTCAGCTATAACTTATCATCTGTACACATTTTCTCCCACTTGGAGCTGGTCTGCTCTCATAACCACAACCAGTACCAATGTTTACCTGGAATTTCAGATGAGAAACCATGAAATCTTCTCTGACATCCTTTTCATATCACTCACATAGGCAACTACAAAGTTCCCTTGTGGGTCCTTCAAAACACTGTTAAGATCTTGCTTTTTGGCTGGGCATGGTGGCTCATGCCTATAATCCCAGCACTTCGGGAGGCTGAGATGAGAGGATTGCCTGAGAGTAGGGGTTCAAGACTAGCCTGGGCAACTTGGTAAGATCTCATCTCAACAATAAATCAAAAAAAAATTTAGCCAGGCATGGTGACCGGTGGCCATGAGTGTACCACTGCACTCCAGTCTGGGCAACACAGTGAGACTCCAACTCAAAAAAAAAAAAAAAGATTTTGCTCTTCCCATCCTCCCATCCCCACTGCCCTCACCTTACGTGCCATAACCCTATCTTGTGGCTGCTGTGAAAGCGTTAATAGAAAATAACTCTTGAGCAAACCAAGAGCACCCACAGCCTCAATTGGCTATCATGAGATCTCTGCACTTTGCTCTTGGGAACTTGGATGGAATAACTGTGATTCTTAAAACAGATCACAAAGCTCACCCAGAACCCCAAAACAGTGTGGCATAGATGGCCCAGCATGATTGGGGTCCTGTCTGACCCATCATCTCGTGGTATTCTTCCCTGTGGCTCACCATGCCCCAGCCACAACCCGCTGTTTGCTCCTTAAATACAGCTGGCTGGTTCCTCCATGGGAAAGCCCTTTCCTTAGATTTTCTTACTAGTGGCTCTTAACCCAAAGGGCACCTTCTCAGAGAGGCTTCCTGTAATGCCCCCATCTAAAATAGGCTTCTCCTCTCTACCAATCTATTACCCACTTCCATTCATTTCACAGTCTTATCTCTATCTGCAAGTATCTTATTTGATTTATCACTGGTTGTCTCCCACAGTTAGAATTTCAACTTCGTGGTTACAGATACATTTCCTGGCTTGTTCACTGCTATACCATGAATACAGTGGCGCACAAACAGTAAGGACTCAATAAATAGTAAAAGACTGAACTGTTTTAACAGCCCAGAATATAGATCTTGCTTTCAAATCCATTAAGCCCCTGATGTAAATTCAGGAAGAATAATTAGGCTCATTGTATGCATAAGAAAACTGGGACTTACCAAGGTTTCCTGACTTTGTAAGTCTCATAACTAGTAATTGCAGGTGCGATACAAAGAACTTAATTTTCCATATGATTGATCATCATTTAAAAAACTGGAGACAGTGTTTTTTAAAATTTTACTATCAAAGGGATAAGGATTAAAGGTCAAGTTAAATATAAAAGAAGTTATTACTTCATTATTGTAAAGTAAAGAAAATACATTTAGATATTTAACATAGTATGAGGGATTTTAGGATTTCTCTAAATTTCTTCTGCATCAAAATTGTTTTAAAGGGCATTGAAAAGGGGTAGGAGAGAATAAAGGTGATTCAATGCAGGAAAGTAGTAATGCACAAAGATATCAATTTAATCTATGTATTGAAACAAATGCAAATGCTTATATACTGAGTTTATTCCCCCTTTTTTCTGGATATAACAGCATTTAGAAAAAGGACAATTATTTTCTTTTTCAGTTTTATTCCTTTCAATTGAGTAACAGTGTATTTTGCTTCTTTCATTTATTTCTATCAAGAAAAGAAAGGACATTAATTTGGGTGTTTGTGTATTTGTGTGCACCAATGCATCAAAGCACCACAGCTATCATCAAGATCCTGTGAAGGAGGTCAGTAAAAACCATTTACAGGCTGGGCTCGGTGGCTCAGCCTGTAATCCCAGTACTTTGGGAGGCCAAGGTAAGAGGATTGCCTGAGCCCGCGGGTTCGAGACCCGCCCGGGGAACTTGGAGAGACCTCGTCTCTACAATAAATCAAAAATAGCCGGCTGTGGTAGCACATGCCTGCAGTTCCAGCTACTTGGAAGGCTGAGGAGGAAGGATAACCGGAGCCCAGCAGGTCGAGGCTGCGGTGGCCAGGAGTGTGCCACTGCCCTCCAGCGTGGGTGACAGAGTGAGACTCCAACTCAAAAAAAAAAAAAAAATTTACAAATAATTTTACACTGCATACCAGGAAATGATCTTTTTGACAAGTGCTCATGGTTCTTTGTCCATTAACTTTTATTTCATATAATAAAATAGGTTATAATCAAGTAGCATTGAAATTTTTAAAAATCCGTCCACATTGGCTAAATTTCTTCCAGGATTCATAAATCTCAATTTTTATTATTAGTTTATTCTATGTTGCTTAATTTGCCTATCTCAGAGACTTTTAAAATAGTTAATGGGTTATTAAAACAACATTTGAATTAAAGTAAACAGGACCAAATTCATGTTAACCTATGGATTAGAGTATCTTTTTCTGATTGATAGAAAATTTGTCAAGATCATAGTAATTTTACTCTCACAAACCAACCTCTGATGTGCAAATACTTTCAGGATAGCTAATCACTGTCAACTGTTCGTTATTCCTAGACTGTCAATAATATGCGTCGTTAAAAAAATAAGTAA
>CAUYQG010254769.1:0-17306 GCA_963574415.1 Tarsius wallacei
GGCTCTGTGCCAAGTGCCATGGGAACTTCGTGGAGACTTCTGGCTGTGCTTGAGAGGAGAGTGGGCAAATCGTGGAGGAAGGTGACATTTAAGATTTGTACAAAGCCATAATCAGAATTCTAAGAATACATAAGCTGGGCCGGGCGCAGTGTGGCTCACGCCTATAATCCCAGCACTTTGGGAGGCCAAGACAGAAGACTCGCTTGAGCCCAAGAGTTCAAGAACAGCCTGGGTAACATCGCAAGACCTTGTCTCCACAAAAAATAAAAATAAAAAAATTAGCCGGGCATGGTAGCACGTGCTTGTAGTCTCAGATAATCAGGAGGCTAAGCTGATCATTTGGGGCTAAGGGGATCATTTGAGACCAGGAGTTCGAGGCTGTGGTGAGCCATGATGATGTCACTGCACTCCAGCCTGGGCTACAGAGTGAGACCTCCACCTCAAAAAAGTTTTTTGTTAGAGGTCTAAGTTACATCAGCCTGCCAAGTCCCAGGATACAGCTGAGAACAAGAGAGACCAAATCCTGCTCTCACAGAACTTAGTTCGACAGGGAGAGATAGATACAAACACATTCTGTGCATCAGATAGCTCCAGAGTATGGGAAGTGCTATGAGGAAAATTGACAGGGTAATGGTTCAGATGGTGAGGCTGGCCAGAGAACTTCTCTCTGAAGAAGTGGCCACTGAGTGGGGTCTTAAAGAATGGAAAGAATCCAGCCACACCAAGAACTGCAGGAAAGGCTGGGGGGACAGCAAGTGCAAAGGCCCTGAGGCAGGCATGTGCAGCAGGTCTGAGGACCAGAAAGAAGTCATGTGACCACATCACAGCACACAGAAGGAAAGTGGCAGACAGAGAATATCAAAGGCCTATAAGCCATGGCAAGGAATTGAGTTTTTCTTGCAAGTACAACAGGAAGTCACTCATGAGGAAGGATTAGGGAAGAGTCAGGATCTGTTTTACATTTTTCCCAGTGGCTTAAAACAGCAGCCATTTGTTTGCTTTCTGAGGATCAGGAATCCAAACAGGTCTCAGTGGGACAACTCATCTCTGCTCTATGGGGTGTCAGCAGGTCTGGAGCATCAGGATCAGCCATCGGGGTGGGGGGGCTGCATCTCAGTGCCCTTGCGCATGGACCCTCATCATTCAGTGCTCTCACCCAAGTTGCTTTGCGTGGCAGCCAGCTTCCAAGAACTGTGAGAGATGGTGGTGACGTGGATGGGACTAGGCGGGGGGCGAGGCAGGAGTGGACTGTCTGCAGGGAGCTTCGAAGTTGAATCAGTACAAATTTGCTGATGGATTGGATGGGGTGGGGGGCACAAAGGAGGAATCGGAGATTCCTTCCAAGGCTCTGACTTGAACAACCATGCAGATGGCGGTGCCCAATGCCACTCACTGAGATGAGGAAGAGCAGGTTTGACTCAAGGCAGGGAAGCAGAAAAACAAAGAAAGAGTTCTGCTTCTGACACGTGTATTTGAGGAAGCCGGTCAAACATCTGAGCGGAGATATCATCTAGCCAGTCAGGTGAACGGTTCTGGAACTCCGCGGGAGGGTGTGGACCCGGGATGCAACATCCCAGGTCCACACTTACATCCATGGAAAGCAGGTAGATAGAGAAGAGAGGCTCAGGTCTGAGCCCTGGCACCCCACCATTCAGGGATCAGGCAGCAGAGAGGGAGCCGAGAAGGAGAATGCTGAGCAGCAGCCAGTGAGGTGAGAAGACAACCCGTGTAGTTGCAGGCCGGCCATGGGAGGAGAGCGAACAGAGAGAACAGCTCTCCTAGTGGGAAGTCTCATTTGGGGATCCTTCCCCCAGGGGAAGATTCTGGAGCATGTTTGAATAGTCTCGAGATGGTCTAGCGGAGAAGGATGATTGCAGGAGAGAAGGCCTTATGGAGGAAGGGGATAGGACCCAGACTTCAGGTGAGGGCTGGCCTCTGTAGGAGAGGGCCAGGCAGGCAAGCACAGAACACAGGCACAGATGCATGTGGATCCCAAGAGGGAAACAGGCCAGTTTCTGTCCGGGCATCCTTAGCTTCTCAGTGAAGTACAAGATGAGGTCATCTGCTGGCCAGGAGCCGGCATGGAAGGAGAGGCATTAGGGAGATTCGAGGTGGGAGTAAGGGAGATAAAGTGGCATGAAAAGCTGTCCGTGGGTGGGAAATCAAATTGATCAGCACATAGATTCTTTGTCTTATCTTTGTATAATACATTCCAACAAGTAGAACTATTGGGTTGTATCCTGGTCAAATCAACCCCTCATTTGTTCCTTATAACAACTTGAGGGAAGTTAAAGCAGGGATCATGATACAAGCCCAAGGAGGCAGGAAATTTGCCAGAGTTCATGTAGCTGGTATGTGACAGGCAAATAGAACTGGACCAAGGATTGCTGAATCTCATTGGAACTGCCCACCCTATGCTCGCCCCTCAGAGCCATGAGGTGACTCCCAGCCTCAAGCCTTCCTCGCCCTGCTGAGTCCTCTCTCCTGCCCATCTTCATTGTCAGCTTTCCTTCCTGTTATGGCCTGCTTAATGGGAAAACTGGTACTTTTCTTCTCTGAACTCCATCATCCCCTAATTTGCTATCAGCCATGTGAGTTGGAAACATCTGGTTTTAGAATCAAAAACTCCAGGTCAAGTTCTGGGTTGGCTTGTGATCTTAGGCAAGTTATTTATCCTCTTTTACTTCCATTTTGCCCTCTTTAAAACAAATGGTAGTAATAGCAGTGGCTCATAGAATTTTTATAAAGATGAAATAACATGATATATATAAAGTCCTTCATATACCTCCTGACCCATAGAAAATATTCAATAAGTAGTAGCTATTATTAACATTAGATAACAGAGAAACATCAATTTACACTGAGATTTTAACTTGAGTCCTAATGTCTGAGATCTAAGAACTCACAAAAAATAATATCAAATATATACATATTCTTATATCTACATATACGAGAAGCCAGGTTCACCGTTGGCACTCAATTATAAAATCAATACACAATCAATGTGTGATTAGTCAGTGCCTCAGCCCACCTGGTGAGCTTGTTAAAAATGTAAGACGAGGCAGATTTTCTTTGAAAAACTTGTCCATGGCAGGTCTTTCTGCCATGAACCTTCCTTTTTCTCTTCTTTCTCTAATAAGTTTTGTTTGAAAAAAAAATAAGATGCTCCAGTTCCACTGCAGACCCAATGAACCAGTCCCTCTGGGATGGACCTGGGAGTCTAAAGAAAATGCACACATATGCACACACACACAACACACACACATACACACATACTATACACATATACACAGTGCACATACACATATCCACACACACACAATACATATATACACACAGTACACATACACACACTACACATATACACATACACTCACCACACATATATACACACAACACACACACTTTACATACACACTCACTAGACATATATACACATACAGCACTACATATACACACAGTGCACATACACACACTCACTATACATACACACACAATGTATATACACTCACCACATATATATACACATACACACATACACACTACACATATACACACAGTACACACACTCACTACACATATCCACACTCATAACACACACATACACACTACACATATACACACAGTGCACATAAAACATACACACTCAGTGCACATATACATGCACAACACACACATACACACACTACACATATACACACAACACACGCATGCACATAGTATACATATACACTCACCACACATATCCACACACATAATACACACATACATACACACACAATGCACATACCACATACACACACTCATTACGTGTATACACACAACACATACATGCACATTACACATATACACACATACATACACTACACATATACACAGTCACATAGTCTCACTAGATACATGCACACACACAACAAAAACACACACTACACATATACCCACAGTGCACATACATACTCACTACGCATACACACTCTTCACACACTCTCACAACACATACTACACATAAACACACATACCCATGTACATGTACATACACACACACTAGTTCATAAAATTCTGATGCTCAGCTGGAGTGCAGAGAAAATTTCAACAACAAAATAAAGATGACAATGCATACATAAAGCCTCAATTAATTAAAACATTCTGTCACATATTGTAAAGGAAAAGAAAGCCAAAATGACTAACTACAAGAAGTGCAGGTTTCCTGACACTGAATTCGCAAAGAGAAGGTGCAATTAAAAAGCAATCTAGGAGTGCAGAGGGAAAGTTCAACCTCTAATAATGAAAGAAATACACAATTAAAACCATTAGAACACATGCAAAAGAAGCAACGTCAGAAGTCAGAAATCAGAGGGTTTATCATAGGGCAGGTATAATGTAAAATATCCACATGAAAGGCAATTTTGCATTCCATTTTAATAGCCTTCAAAATATAAATGACTTTTGCTTCAGCAATCCTATCCTGTACATTTACAGTAAGGCAATAATTTAAAAGAGGGTAAGTATTTACTGCAGTATTATTTATAATAGCGTAAAATTGGGAGCACCTGAAAATCTAAAAATAGAGAAATAGTTATATAAATTACAGTGCACTAAGTTAATTTTGCAGCTATAAAAAATTATTGTGAAGTATATATAATAACATCATAGAAAAAGCAAGGTCTACAATATGTCTAGTGAAAAAAATCAGACTTCAAATGAGATTTGCACTAAATGCAATTATACAGAGCTTAAGTGCATTGAGACAAGAATTACAAAGGACACATTAAACTCAAAAGCAGTTGATTTATTGAGGAACAGGATTCTGAATATATACTTTTTTCCCCTTTTAAATTTCTTTTAGTGTTGTCAGTATGCCTGCACAGCACATAATTTTAAGTGTAAAAAGCACATCTCTTCTTACATAAGTTTCAGCATGTTTGGTTTGACTCAAACGCTGTTTGTTTCAAACAAATTTCCATTAATAATTCCATGTTTGATTTATCTTGCTGTTTTGCACCAGTCTTTGCTGGCTCTAGATCAGTTTCTTCCATGGGTTTCAGGCCAGCCATTCTCTTTTTCTCTGGAGAAGACTAGGAACTCTCCTCTTTGGACAAAAATATGTGCCTCTGGCTCTTGATCCTCTGGGGGCTTCTCCATGGTTGGTGTCTTTTCTTCAATATTCGCCTGGCAAGGTAACCAGTCTGCCACCAGAACTTTGGAACTCAGTCAACCTTTCTCTCTGGCCCTATCTTTGGTCCCATGCGAGTCGCCATCAACTGTCTTCCCAAAACTGTTTAAGAGAAGCCCTAAGGCAAGCCCCATCATTATGATAACAAGGAAGAATATGTTAAAGGTGATCAGAGAAATACTAGCAGAATGATAGCTTGATTGTTAATTATTAACTAATTCATTAAAATGGAGGGCAAAATCATATAAACACAGGGATCTGGAAAGGCTCTGGGGAGAAGGAGATAATTGAGGAGGACCTAGAAGGATGAATAAGATTAGGACAAATAAAGAAGGTAGAAAGAGGAACAAAATAAGGAAGAAAAGAGGAGAAAAAGAAGAAGGAAAGAGAAGGAGGGAGAAAGAGGAAGAAGCAGGGAGGCAAGGGAGGAAGAGCACAGCAGGAAGAAAAGAGGGAGGAGGAGGAGAAATAGGAGCAGCCGTGTAGGGGTGGGGGTGCACATTTATTCCAAAGTAGCTAGGACTCAAGTACAAGCCACCATACTAATTTTTTTTTTTATTTTTTTATTTTTTGGAGCCTCACTATGCTGTCTAGGCTAGTCTCCAACTCCTACACTCAAGAGACCTTCCTGCCTCAACTGCCCACTTTTTAAAGATAAGAGCTTTTATATTGTAAAAACAATAGCCATAATACCATTTTCTACTTAAAAGTAACAATTTTCAATTGTGTCATAAATGTCCCTAATTATTTTCACAGTTTGTGTGGATCATGATTCAAATAAGATCTACACATCGGAACTAGTTGACCTTTTTTTAGTCTTTAATTTTTAGGTCTCTCTCTCCCTCCTGTTCTCTCACTCTCTATGTTAATTATAATTTATTTGTGGAAGAAACTGAGATCTTTTCTTATAGATTTTCATAAAGCCTGGATTTTGCTGATTATAATATTCTTCCAAACTTACTGCAAATTGACAACTGGATCTATAGTCAGCAAACTATGACTCACAGGCCAAATCCAGTATCTGTGGCCTGTTTTTAGAAATATAGTTTTATTGGAACACAGCTACACCTACTTATTTGGATGTTGTCTATGGCTTCTTCCATGTTACAATGGCAGAGTAGAGTAGTTATGACAGAATGACAAAATGTGGATTTACAGTCCACAAAGCCCCCAATATTACTGTTTGGCCCTTTACAGAAAAGTTTTATTGGCTCCTAATCTAGAAGCTTGATCAGATTCCATTTTGATTTTTTTTTTTTTTTCACAATTACATCCCAGGTGGTGTTTGTGGACTTCCACTGAGGAAGCACATAATGACTGGCTGTCTCTCTTTTTTTTTTTGCAATGTTAGCAGCTATTACTGCTCAGGATGTAGATCCATTAAATCATTAGGGGCTGTCAAATGGTGATATTCTAATTCTAGCTTGCCTTCTTCATTTATTAGCTGGAATGTTTCTATAAAGAGAAACTTTTCCATTTGCATGCCTAACCCTGAATTGTACCCCACATATTTAAAATTAAAAATTAAAAAAAGAGAGAAACTTTTCCTGATCTATTATTTAATTACACAGAGCTAGAACTCATAGAAAAGACAGGATAAAATGCTCAGTTTATAAATTTTATTTAAAATGCTTGATTCTTTACTTTTATTCACAAGATAATAAGTTGGTTGTTTAATACCAACAATAAGTTTTCAAAACAATAAATTGGCTGATTCCCTAGCATCCTCCCTCAGTAATCAATTTTTTTTAAAGTTTCAATTTGATTTTCTGGATTTTGATGTATTTGATGACTCTTCATCATTGCCATTGCTAACCTTACTCATGTTCATCTTTTGCTAGCAAAGCCTTTTCAATTTGTCCCAGTCCTTTTGATATAATCCTAGTCATTTTTGATGGCCTCCTTGCCAATCTGCAAAAACAAGATGTTCCAGTACAGCACTCATCTGCTTATACAAATGGGGGCATACTTAGTTTCTTGGGTTTTTGTTTTTGTTTTAAGTTTTGTGACTTTATATTTACTCTATAGCCTGGAAGCCCTGGGCAACGTCATTCTCCTGTAACTGGCTTCTTCCCAGGTGACTAATCAAGCTTGGCTTTTTACAGTACATTCGTTATTTTGAATTCCATAGGTCAAATCTTATTAAGCAAATTAGAAGCAAACCTATTTTTCTACATAGGCTCCCACACTCATCTCCCTGCCCCTGGCTCCATAGCCGTTTTCAAAGGAAACCCTCTCAAAGTTCTGGGGTGGAGTGTGGTAGGGATGGAGTGTGCTAGTTACAGGTGGGGGCCCTCCTCCTAGGCTCTGCCCATCCCTGCCTGCCTGTAACTGTTATAGACAATGGTTGCTGTTTCTTCACCTCAGGGGCTTACACCTGGTGACTAATGTGACCAAAGGGTACTTGAATTTATCAGCACATATTGTTGGCTTCCTCCTATTGAAAAAGAGGAAAAGGAGGAGTGAAAAAGAAGCAGGAAAAGTAGAGAAAGAAGACATGCCTATCTTATATACAGCATTTCAACATCTATGATAGGCTCTCACAGCTGGTCTCTCTTTTAATCCTCACAGCTGTGTAAGAAAGAGGGTCTTTATTACTATTCTGGTTTTATACATGAGGAAAATGAAGCCCAGAAACATATGTGACTTGCTTGAAGAACCAGAACCTAAATCTAAGCTTTCTGCCTTTAAATCTATGTCCTCCTCATTCCAACCACCACCACACATGGTGAGACTGGAGCCATCCATTAAGCTCATCATTACACAGATAATCGATCACAGTCATGACAAACAATGTGCAAAAAAGCAGAAAGCATGTGAAAACAGAATAGGTGACCTACTCTGATCCTGGGGGGTAGGAAAGGGTTCAATAAAGGATTTCTGAAGGAAGGAAACAGGTTGAGACCCAAAGAATGAGGTAGATTGGGCCAAGTAAGAAGGAAAGAAGGAAAATTTTCCTGGAAGACAGCATGATGAAGGCCTTGGGATTTGTGGAGGATCAAAGATGGCCACAGATTCTCTGCCACCCCTCTCACAGGAAAGTAGAGACTGTTTCTTCTCCCACTGAATTTAGGCTGACTCTGTGACTTGCTTTGATCAACAAATGCAACAGAAGTGATGTGGTGTAACTTCCAAGGCAGGGTCTTAGATCTGTAGGTTCTATTTTGGCAAGCCTGGAACACTCCCCTTTAGAATCCAGCTGCCATGCTGCGAGAAGCCCAAGCCATATGGGGAGACCACGAGGTTGTCCCTCTGTGATGGATAATTGTATGTGCCAACTTGAATAGGACACAGGGTGCCCAGATAGTTGGTCAAATATTATTCTGTGTCTTAAAACACCACAGCAATATACTAAATCAATGATTCTCAACTAGAAAGATTTTGTCCTTCAGGGGCATTTAGCAATATCAGGATATTTTTGGTTGTTACAATTGGATCAATACTATTGGCATCTAGTAACAGAGGTCAAACATGAAGCTAAATGCATAGAACAGCCTTCTTACTTCAAAGAGTTATCCAGCCCAAAATATCAATAATCATCTTATTAGTTGCAAAATAACATTTGACACAACTCAACATCTGGTTTAAAAAAAATAACTCAAAAGAACAAATTTAGAAGACTGATATCACCAAACTTCAAGACTTATTGTAAAGCTACAGTAATCCAGACAGTATGGTATTGCAAGAAAATAGACAGATATATCAATGGGAAAGAATAGCGAGCCCAGAAATAGACACACATAAATGCAGTCAACTGATCTTTGACAAAAGGGAAAGGTGAGAGAATGGAGAAAAGATAGTCTGTTCAACAAATGATGCTCAAATAAATGGACAGTCACAAGCAAAAATAATAATAATCTAGACACAGATTTTACATCATTCACAAAATTTAATTCAAAATGGATCACTAACCTAAATGTAAAATGCAAAACTATGAAACTGTAGAGGATAGCATAAAAAATAATCTAGGGAGGGGAAGAAAAAAAAATCTAGATGACCTTTGATATGGCAATGACTCTTTAGATATGATATCAAAGGTACATTCCATGGAAGAAATAATTGATAGGCTAAACTTTATTAAAATGTAATATTCCTGCTCTGCAAAAGACACTGTCAAAAGAATAAAAAGACAAATCACAGACTGGGAAAAAGTATTTGCAGAAGATGTATCTGATAGATGACTGCTATCCAAAATACACACAGAAGTACACACAGAACTTTTAAAAGTCAACAATGAGAAAACAAACAACTCAATTAAAAAATGGGCAAAAGAGTCTGGTGCGGTGGCTCATGCCTGTAATCCCAGCACTTGGGAGGTCGTGGCGAGAGTTTTGCCTGAGCCCAGGGGTTCGAGACCAGCCTCGGCAACTTGGTTAGATCTTGTCTCTACAATAAATCAAAATTTAGCTGGGTGTGGTGGCACATGCCTGTGGTTCCATCTACTTGGAAGGCTAAGGCAGAAGGACTGCCTGAGCCCAGCAGTTCAAGGCTGCGGTGGCCATGAGTGTGCCACTGCACTCCAACCTCGGTGATAGAGTGAGACCCTAACTCAAAAAAAAAAAAAAAAAATGGGCGAAAGACTTTAACAGATTTCTCACTAAAGAAGATATACAAGTGGCAAACAAGCATGTGAAAAGATGCTCGGCCGGGCTCGGTGGCTCAGCCTGTAATCCCGGCACTTTGGGAGGTCGAGGTCAGTGGATTGCCTGAGCCTGTGGGTTTGAGATCAGCCCGGGCAACTTGGCGAGACTTAGTCTCTACAATTAAAACAAAACAACAACAACAACAAAAACCAGCCAGGCGTGGTAGCGCACGCCTGTAGTTCCGCTACTTGGAAGGCTGAGGCGGAAGGATCACCGGAGCCCAGCGGGTTGACGCTGGGGTGGCCATGAGTGTGCCACAGCACTCAAGCCTGGGTGACGGAGTGAGACTCCAACTCAAAAAAAAAAAAAAAAAAAAAGAAAGCAATAAAAAGAAAAGATGTTCAATCTCATCAGGGAACTGTAAATGAAAATAATTCCATACCACTACATACTTATTATAATGGCCAAAATTCAAAACACTGACCCACCAAATGCTGGTGAGAATGTGGAGCAGCAGGAACTCTCATTCATTGCTAGTGGGAATGCAAAATGGAATAACCACTTTGGAAGACAGTTTGACAGTTTCTTGCAAAACTAAACATACTCTTACCATAAGATCTAACAATTTTACTCCTTGGCATTTATCTCCCCCAAAATTAAAAACATGCCCACACAAAAACTGGATGTTTACAGCACCTTATTCATGAGATGTTTATAGCTCCTTGCCAAAATTCAGAAGCAACCAAAGATGTTCTCCAGTAAGTGAATGTATAAATAAATGGGGTATATCCAGGTAGTAAAATATTCAGCACTAAAAAGAAAATAAGCTACTGAGGCATAAAAGAAGCTTAGATACATATTACTACATGAAGGAAGCCAATCTGAAAAGGCTGTATTCTGTGTAATCAAAACTATGACATTCTGAAACAGTCAAAACTACAAGAAGTAGTAAAAATATCAGCAGTTTGTAAGGGTTAGAAGGGAGGGAGGGGTGAATAGATGGAGTTCAAAGGATTTTTAGGGCAGTGAAACTACTCTGAATAGTACTATAATAGTGGATATATGTCTTGGGAGGCTGAGGTGGGAGGATTGCTTGAGCCTAGGAGTTCGGGACCAGCCTGGTCAAAATAGACTTCATCTCTACAAAAAAATTAAAAAAGTAGCCCAGTGTGGTGGCATGTGCCTGTAGTCCTAGCTACTTGGGAGGCTGAGACAAAAGGATAGACTGAGCCAGAGGCTGAGGCTGTGGTGAGCAATAATCATACCACTCCAGCCTGGGTGACAGAGTGAGATTCTGACTCAAAAACAAAACAACATCAATAACAACAAAAACAGTGGATACAGATACATGTCATTATTCATTTATTAAATTTATAAAATGTGCAACACCAAGAGTGAATCTAAATGTAAACTACAGTCTTTGGACGCTCGTGAATGTAGGGTTGTTAATTGTAACAAATGTACCACCCTGGTGGAGGATGTTGATAATGGGGGAGACCGTGCAAGTTCAGGAAAAAGACATGGGAAATCTCTGCACATTCCTCTTCATTTTACTGTGACCCTAAAACTGCTCTTAAAAATGTAAAATCTATTTTCTAAAAAGAAAATTCAGCAGGCCAGACTAAGAGGGAACTTTCTCAATATGATAAAAGACCTATAGGTATCACACTTAATTATAAAATATAAAGTCCTTTTTCCCTAAGAGTAATAATAAGGCAAGAATTTATGCCCTCACCAATTTTATTCTACATTGTAGTAGAGGTTCCTTGCCACTGCAATAGGGCAAGAAAAAGAAATAAAAGTCATAAGGATTGGGAAAATAAGAAAACTGCCTTATTCACAAACAACAAGATTTTGTATAAATAAACCCCTTTGGTTTTTAGATATGACACCAAAAGCATAAACAGCAAAAGAATAGTAGATAAATTGGACTTTATCAACATTTAAAAGTTTTGTGCTTCAAAGAATATCATCAAGAAAAGGCAAACCACAGAATATATTTGCAAATATATCTGGTAAGAGACTTGTATCCAGAATGTTTTTAACAAACAAAACAAAATTCTTATAATTCAATAAAAAGACAAATAACCCTGTTTAAAAATGAGCAGAAATGGGGGAGGCAAGGGAAAAGTAAATAAATAAATACAATGAGCAGAATACACAAATAGATATTTCTACACAGAAGATATGACCAATAAGTACATGAGAGGATGCCCAATATTATTAGCCTCTAAGGAGATGCAATTCCAAAGCACAATGAGATACCAATTCATACCCACTAGCATTGCTATAATCAAAAAGATAGTTAATAACAAGTGTTGACAAGAATGTGAAGAAATTTGAAGCTTCATACACTGTTAATGAGAATTTAAAATGGCACAACTGCTTTGAAAAACAGTCTGGTACTTCCTCAAAGGATAAAATGAGGGAAGTAAAAACATATCCACACAAAAACTTGTACATGAATATTCATAGCAACATTATTCATAATAACCAAAAAGTCACAAAAGATCATATACTATATCAATACACTTGTATGGAATGTTCAAAATAGACAAATCCATAAATGAAAAGTAGACTGGTGATTATCTAGATCTGTGAAGTAAGAATGGGAGGAGAATGAGAAGTAACTACTAATGGACATAGTGCTTCTTTTGAAGGTGATGAAATGGTCTAAAATTGGATTGTGGTGATGAACACACAGCTCTGTGAACATAATAAGACTTTACACTTTAAATGGGTGAATTGAATGGTATGTCAATTATGTCTCAATAAAGTTGTTTTAAAAACCTTATAGAAGCAAGAACATGGAACCAACTGTGCTGCCCATCAAAAGAGGACTGGATAAAAAAAATGTGGTACATATACACGATGGAATATTACACAGCCATAAAGAAGAACAAAATCATGAACTTCATAGCAACGTGGATGGAATTAGAGTCTATAATACTGAGTGATCTTTCACAGAAACAGAGAACTGAGTATCACATGTTCTCACTCATAAGTGGACCACGAACAACTACCGTAATACTATAAGAAAAGGATTGACAGTAGTGGGAAACTGTTGGGGGGGCGTGAGGTGGGAGTGACAGTAGTTGAAATCTGCCTGGGGAGGGGGTGCACACCTCATCAACAAGCGCAGCTGCATGATGAATATTTGTGTGCCCAACCCTGAATTGTACCTCACAATTTTAAAATAAAAAATTTAAAAGTTAAAAAAAATCCTATAGAGTCTACTAAGCAATTATTAGAATAAGTGAATTTAGCAAGGTTTAAGAACATAAGATCAATATACAAAAATCAATTGCATTTCAATATTCTAGCAGCAAACAATTGAAAAATGAAATTCCAAAAACAAATACCATTTAAAATAGAATCAAAATACAAGCCAAAATAAAATACCCAGGAATAAATCTAAGAAAAATTATAGGAGATCTATAAACTGAAAATTACAAAACATTTAATTTTAGAAGTTAAAACAATCCTAAGAAAATGGAGACACATGCAATGCTCATGAATTGGAAGACTCACTGTTGTTTAAAATTTCCATCTTCCTTACATTAATCAATAGATTTAACATAATCTGTATCAAATATAAGACAACCTCTTTTAAAGAAATAGACAACCTAATTCTAAAATATATATGTTCATGTAAATGACCTAAAATAGTCAAAACAATTTTGAAAATGAACAAAGTTAGAAGGCTTTTGACTACCTGATTAAGACATACAATAATATTGCAGAAATCAAGATAGTGTGATGTTGGTGTAAGGATAGACAAATAAATCAAAAGAATAGCAAGTCCAGAAAAAGCCCCCACACGTATATGATTGATTGATTTTTGACAAAGGTGCCAAGTAAATCCAGTGGGAAAAATAAGTCTTTTAAACAAATAACTAGATATTCATATGGAAAAAATGAACCTTAATATCTTCCTCATTCCTTACACAAAAATTAAATTAAATATAGAAAAATGTTAATGGTAAAATCTAGGGGGTGGTATATAAGTTTTCTCTGTAAAATCTTTCAATCTGTTTGATATTTTTTTTTTACCCTTGTTGATGAGGTGTGTCCCACCTCTCTTGGCAGATTCCCACTACTGCCAATCCCACCCCTGCCCTCCCCTGGTAGTTTCCCACTATTGCCAATCCTTTTCTTATAGTATTATGGTAATTATTCAAGGTCCACTTATAAGTGAGAACATGTGGTACTCAGTTCTTTGTTTCTGTGAAAGGTCACTCAGTAGTATAGATTCTAAATCCATTCAGGTTGCTGTGAAGTTCATAATTTTGTTTTTCTTTATGACTGTGTAATATTCCATAATGTATATGTACCACATTTTTTAATCCAGTTCTCTTTTGATGGGCAGTACAGTTGTTTCCATGTTTTTGCTATTGTGAAAAATGCTGCAATAAACATACGTGTGCAGGTATCTTCTAACTGAGTGATTTGAATTTTTCCGGGTATATTCCCAGTAGGGGGATTGTGGGGTCATATGGAAGGTCAATGTTTAGATCTTTTAGGAATCGCCAAACTGTTTTCCACAGAGGTGTAAGTTCACACTCCCACCAACAGTGTAGAAGTGTTCCCTTTTCCCTGCTCCTCTCCAACCTCTGTTGTTTTTTGAGTTATTGATGCTGGCCATCCTGACTGGAGTTAGGTAGTATCTCAGTGTGGTCTTAATTTGCATTTCTTTGATGACTAGTGAGGATGAGCATTTTTTCATGAATCTGTTGGCTGCTCATGTGTCTTCTTTCGAGAAGTGTCTATTCATACCTTTTGCCCACTTTGTAATGGGGCTGTTTGCTTTTTTCTTTTAGGCACGTTTGAGTTCCTTGTAGACCCTAGATGTTAGACCTTTGTCAGACACACAGTTGGCAAATATGTTGTTTCCCCAGTCTGCTCCCTGCTCTCTTGATGGTTTCTTTGCTTTGCAGAAGCTTGTCAGTTTGATGAGGTCCCATTGTCTATCTTATCTCTTGTGGCATGGGCCACATTGGGGTTTTAATCAGGAATTGCTTGCCAGTTCCAATTTCCATAAGGGTGTCTCTTGAATTTTCTAAGAATCTTATAGTTTTGAGGTTTTACGTTTAGGTCTTTGATCCATTTAGAGTTGATTTTTGTGTATGGTGATAGGTAGGGGTCTTGTTTTAATCTTCTGCATGTGGTCAGCCAGTTTTCCCGGCACCATTTACTGAATAGGTTCTCCTCTCCCCAGTGGTTGGTAGTGGAGGCTTTGTCGAAGATGAGTTGTTTGAGAAATTGAGGTTTTGCTTCCGGAATCTCTATCTTGGTCCATTGGTCTATATGTCTGTTCTTGTTCCAATACCAGGCTGTTTTGATTATTGTAGCTTTATATAAAGCTTAAAGTCTGGGAGTGTGATACCCCACGCTTTGTTTTTTTGTGTGTTTGCTTTTGTTTGTTTGTTTTTTGCTGAGGAGTGTTTCGAGCTATTCATGGTTGTTTATGTTTCCATATTAATTCCTGTATTGTTGTTTCCAGGTCTGAGAAGAATGCTGCCGGGAATTTAATGGGTAGTACGTTAACTGTAGATTGTCTTGAGGAGGATGGACATCTTAACCATGTTGATTCTTCCAATCCACGAGCATGGAATATTTTTCCATTTGTTTGTGTCATCTTTGATTTCTTTGAGCTGTGCTGTGTAGTTTTCGTTGTGAAGGTCTTTAGCTTCTCTGCTTAGGAATATGCCAATGGGTTTCATTTTTTGGTGGCTATTGTGAATGGGATTGTGCTTTTTATATGGGTTTCGGTTTGTTTATTGTTGGTACATAGGAATGCAGCTATCTTTTGCACATTTATCATATACCCTGAGACTTTGCCAAAGTCCTTTATCAGTGCAAGGAGGTTTTTGACAGATTCTCTTGGGTTTTCGAGGTATAGAATCATGTCGTCTGCAAAGAGGGATAACTTAACTTCCTCTTTTCCTATTTGGATACCCCTGATTTTCTTCTCTGGTCTGATTGCTCTAGCTAGGACTTCCAATACTATGTTGAACAGGAGGGATGAGAGTGGGCATCTTTGTGCTATTTTGAATGTATGCTTTTATCACCCCACATGCTCTCCCAATAAGAAGTTGCATGCATTAAAAAGAGTTATTAGGAGTATTTTCTGTCAAATTTAGTTACAAATATGGGAAACAACACAAATTTCCTTTTTCACAGGACCAAATCAATAAATTGTGTTATATTCATATCATGGAATTCTAGTTCGGTAGTGAAATGTGTGAAGTGCTCTTCAGAACATTGCCATGATTTGAATTTGTTCCCCCAGAATTCAGGTGTTGCCAATGCGATCACATTAAGAGGCTGGGCCTTTAAGAGGTGATTAAGCCATAAGAGATCCTCTCTTGTTGGTCTGAATATGGGACAAAGAGATGGTGAGCTCAGAGGTGGGACGCAGCACCGGCCAAACTAGTCACCAAGATGTGGGTTCATGCACTCCACATCTCCCTTAACAAGCTTCTGCCCATTCTCACTCTACCAACCGCAGCCCCACATCTTCTGAGGCTGTCTGATCCAACGTGGAGGTCTGCAGAAATGTCCCATATCCAGGATGTTGTAGAAAACAACAGTGATTTTTGGCCAAAAAAAAAAAAAATGCAAGCGTAGCCCTTTCTAAGGCTGCAATACTAACTGAAACAAGTAAACAACAGTCAAAGATATAAAGAGATCTGGGGAATGTGCTAGGCACAGGGAACTTTGAATAAGTTTCACTTAATTCCTGAGTATCTGGAAGACTGCACAAATGTACAGAGTTCTGTGCATGTTCCTGGGAGACTGAGAGGACCCCATTTACCTACTTGTCCCTCTATGAATGTGAGCACTTGTAAAAGGAGTAAGTGAAAGCCAAGGTGGATTTGTAAACTATCTATGTCCCAACTCACATAGATCACTCTGGCAAAGAGTGGAAGCCTTACTAGCTAAATATCCTTCTGGAGAACTTGTGACCAATCATTGGCTAGCCCCAACCTGTATTACCCCGGGACATTTCTTAGAAGGCCTGGCATAAAAATAAAACAGGAGTGCAAACTGATCAGACACTTCAGTGATTTACACTATAAGGAGGATTACTGTAAAGAATTAGTCGAGGTTAGTCACTAAATATACAAACAAAAAAATCAGAAATAACCATAGCCGCTAGGAGAGATTAGAATCCAGAGCTGCTACAGGATACTGTTTACAACATCTTGCTTTCAGGAAAAAAAAATCGAAGACATGCAAAGAAACAGGAAAGTATGGCACACAACAGAAAAAAAAAACAGTCAGGAGAAATGGACTCTGATGGGTACTAGATTGTTGACTTCAGTAGATAGAGACTTTAAATCAGTTGTTGCACATATGTTCTAGGAACCAGCAGAAACATGTTTTAAGTTTTAAAGAAAAGTATTACAAAATGACTCCTCAAAATAATCAACAAAGAGGTGAATGTTTTTAAATTTGGAAATTCTGGCGTTATGAAGTACAATAACTGAAATGAAACATTTGCTAGTGGATTTAACACAAAATCTGGCCTAACAGAAGTATCAACA